>JAMAKC010000001.1:367928-505594 GCA_023628735.1 Trichoderma sp. PF4103
TAACACACTTGTTGGGTGAAAAAAAAAAAAAAAAAAAAAAAAACTCAAAACCATATTGTAACAAAGGAAGGACAACTGGCTTCTTCCGCCCAGGTGGCGGAGATGCTTCGCACGCAATGTCACGCACTGCTGGAAAAGGGTCCCTGCTCGTTTTCTTGTCGTTGGCAGTAGTTACTAGGTAGTTAATCAAACTTGGTAAAAACAGGAGTGCCTGATTCTGTTATTGCTACAGTGATATCACTTCCTTATATCTTCCTTTACTTCTTTCAGCAGTAAGTACTGGCCATTAGCTTCTTTGAGATGGATACCTATCTGGGGTGGATAGAGTCACATACACGCATTCGTGCGTGACTTGTTCAGCATCATCGCGGAGCAATACGTGGTCCATCAGAGGCAAAGATAGTCAGCTGCGAGTCTGATGAGCAGGACATTTCCGTTTCCATTTCACAACAATGTAAAGTACATGACACCATAAAGTCTCCAGAGCTCAACCTCCCAGCACTTATATAATCTCTTCATTCCTCGTCAGCACGCCGACTCCATCTACTTGACAAGCTTCTCCGTCGACTCCTGAATAGAAACCCCCAAGCCAGGATCCACTCGCATGAACATAGCATATGTCCTGTTGCGCGTGTCTTGATGAGCGGCCGACAAGTGACCAGAGACATTCGAAACAAAGTTGTCTTGCTGACCAGGAGTACGGCCGAGAACGTCCCAGAGACCCTTTGCCTGAACAAAGTCATCATCGTTGACCACTTGGAAGAGCTCATGGACAGCATGGCCGGACCAAGTCTCATGCGTGACGGTAGGCTTGATAGGCTTGTAAGTCAGCTGCCTGTAGGAGCTGGGATAGTTGGGGTTGGCGCCATAGTTGCCGTTGACGACCATGGCACCGTCACGCTGGAAGGGGTTGAATGCCTTGAGAGGCGCGTTGACTGGAATTTGCTGATAGTTGACGCCAAGGCGGTGACGATGAGTGTCAGGGTAAGAGAACAGCCGGGACTGCAGCACGGGATCGATGGAGGGCTCAACGCCGGGTACCAAGTGAGAAGGGGAAAAGGCAAGTTGCTCAATCTCGGCGAAGTAGTTTTCGGGATTCTTGTTGAGCGTGAATTTGCCGATAGGTCTCAGGGGCACCTCCTTCTGAGGCCAAACCTTTGTCAAATCGAAGATGTTCCATCGGAATTTCTCAGCTTCCTCAGGGGTGAGAACCTGGACATAGACCGTCCAACTGGGAAAGTCTCCCTTTTGAATAGCCTCAAACAGGTCCTGAGTGTTCCAGTCTGGGTTCTCCGCAGACATCTTGGCGGCCTCTTCACCGGTGAACGTCTTGATGCCCTGATCGGTCTTGAGGTGGACCTGCGTGTACACAAACGATCCGTCAGGCTTGGTCCACTTGTGAGTGTGACCAGAGTATCCGTTCATGTGCCGGTAAGAGTAGGGGGTGCCTCGATCGGAGAAGAGAGTCATTACTTGGTGAATGGCCTCTTGGTGGGTGGAGAGGTAGTCCCAGAACATGGTGGCGTCTTTCAAATTTGTTTGGGGGTTCCGCTTCTGGGTGTGAATGAAGAGCGGAAATTTGGTAGGGTCACGGATGAAGAAGACGGGTGTATTGTTGTACACCCAGTCCCAGTTGCCTTCCTCGGTATAGAACTTGATGGCAAAGCCGCGAGGGTCACGGGCAGTGTCGGCAGAGCCCTTCTCGCCGCCGACGGTCGAGAAGCGCGCAACGCAGTTGGTTTTCTTTCCGACGGTGTCGAACATGTTGATGGAGGTGAGGTCAGTGATATCATGGGTGACTTCAAAGACGCCGTATGCGCCGGCACCCTTTGCGTGGACGACACGCTCGGGAATACGCTCGCCTATGTGGACTGTTAGCAGGCCGAACTAATGTCTTGCGTAGGACACATGAGAATATAGCTAAGAATTGAGACTTGAGAGGCGAATGAGGGAGAAGAATACTAAGAGAGAGCAGTCATCGTGATACGTACGGTCGAAGTGAGCTAGGGCGTCAATCAGGTGAAAGTCCTGGAGCAGCAGAGGTCCAATGGTGCCGGGGCGCTGCCACCCCTCGGGGTTGTCAATGGGAGCACCATTGGAGGTGGTGTAGACTGGCTTTTCGTTGTACCTAAAGGTGGAAGCCGAGGTGTCGTTGGCGACCATTGTGGCGGTGGATGACTATCGGGGACAGAGTACTGGTTGATGATGTCAGTTACCGTAGTTGAATGGATGACTGGCAGTACAGTTGGAAGGGATGAGAGGCAACTCACTCTGTAATATCTTGGAAGAAGGTACTGGGGATCGATCGTATGGGAATGACGTACAAGAAGGGTAGACGATGAGTAGGCCGAAGCAGAGAAAGCCGAGAGGAGGAAGAAGAAGAAGAGGAGAAGGAACTGTAGAGGGACACAGGATAAGGCAGGCCGTGAATGCCTCTTTATACGCCAGAGAGAAAACGGGCACAGATCATCTGAGAAAGAGAGTGAGAGATACAGAGGATGAGAAAGAGGAGAAAGAGAGGCGTGAGCGTAGTTGGTGGGGTGATGGATCGAGCCCGATGTCAGACGAGGCCTGTGAGAGAGCAGCGAATTCATGCACCCACGGCCAGATGATGAATAGAAGAGCTCTGTGTGGTTGAGACTCGGCAGCTGGCGGGAGTGTACATACATGCATGCATACCCACCTAGGTACATTGGCCCTTCCTCTTTCCTTCCCCTCTCTCCTTCCCCTCCCCCATCCTGCCTCCTGCCCGCATCCAATCTCTATTGTTGTTTGCCTGCTCGTGCTTGCCCTGCATAAAGCAGCTACAACTAGGTGCCAACAACTGAAGGAACTAGACTCACTACTTGCCCAAGTTCACAGTGAGACACAACTGGGCATGTTTGTTCAGACCGTAACTCAGGATGAACATATAAGTACCTTGCCAGTGAGCTATATGAAATGCTATAGCAGAAGCCAACTGCCGAGATGCTCTCCTTGTATTCACTCACAAGCTCCTCAACTCCTCCAGTCATGCCCAGCGACGTCTACACTACAGATTGCGTGCCTGACTTTTGGGCCCAAGATCCACACCCTACGTCAAGGGCAAGGGGACAACTGACAAGCATAGCAGGTATCTCGTCCGGCCAACACGCGCACACAAACTACATGCTCTTGCCGTACAGTCTTGGCAACCGGGTGGGAAGCAAGAGCCGGGCTCGCTCGATCCTTCCCCGCTGGGCTAGCCCGGTGTGGGGTACCGGAGCCAATCAGAGGATTTCTAAAGCAAAGCGGGAGTCGGTCCCCTCAACCGGGGCGCGGGCGTTGGGACTTGCGGAGCCGAGCTGGGCTGAGTTGACGTGAACTTGTATTAGAGACCCTCTCTGTGCCGTGCTCCGTGATAGGAAACTAGACGGGATTTATATCAGATCTTCTACGTTTTGATGTATCTTGTCAAGATGCGTAAGGTCTTGCTGGGTTGAATTGGAACATTGTAGATTCTAGGAACACAGATATATATATATATATTGGCCGCTTGGTGTCCTGACGCTTCCTGCACTGGTATCACTTGTCCCCCCTGTTTTATTTCCCATCAGTAGAAACCTGGATAACTTTGAACATTGCCTACGATATTAGCTTTTCCTTCAATATATGAGTGAATTAGTCTCATATCTCGCCTGATCTTTCAGCTTTCAGGGCGGGGTTCGCCATGGCCTTCCTCTTCCGCAGGTGCCGCAATCGCCGCCCCCCGTCATCACCCCATTTCCACTTTCGATCGCTTTTAGATGGATGCATCATGATGGCGCGCCTCGCGTCTCGGTGTCCGAGCCTGGAACGCGTGATCACCTGCTCAATAATCTTCATTATCGTGTTTGAACTTATACCGTAGTCCCAGAATCAGTCCAATGTCAATGGTAATCGCGAATGCTCTCCATTGAGAGCCATTCTCACGAGGACTACCTAACAAGTGATAAATCAACGCCCGGTTGCTTAAGTGCTGGCGTATCTAGCTCAACTGCCGTGTGACAGGTCAGCAATGACAGAAACGTCTCTCCACGTTGCTTGCTCAGTCTTAGTCTACAGCAAAGTAGTATTGCTAGCTTGTATTATAAGCCAGAATCTCATCTACCGTCGGCTGAAGCGATCGTTCTGACATGTGTATCCGCCAGACTCCGAGTTGACATTGTCGAACGAGCTGTCTCGAAGGAGTTGTCCCTATATGCTCGGGAGAGCCGACAAGCTTGTCTACTGCACTGGGCCTGAAATACTCCTAGCGGGATTCAACGTAAAGCACACACACATCGCGGTCACTCAACGAGATTGGTGGGGCCATACAGATTCCGTAGGTTCAAGCTTACGAAGGTCGCGAGGCCACGTTCGCCCGAGATCCATGTTGAGAGAATCGAAACAGGATACTAACGAGTATCCCAAGTCTAAAATTAAATGGTAGTAACTTCATATTGCCGCCGTCCGTATGCTGTGACTTCCTCCAAGCCCTCAATCATCCGCCTATTACATGGGCAGGTATGGCGCTCCTTGCATATCCCTCTCCTAGCCCAAGACAGCGTTGCCCCCTCAGACACGACGAAACCCGGCCGTCGTTGCCATCATCCTATGCTTTGTTGTACAAGTTGCGTTTCGGTAGTGAAGAAGCAAGGCCGATTGAGCCCTCCTTCAAGTGATTCGTTATGTTTCGTAGACTCTTGTGTCTTAGTTATCCTGGTTCACAGTTTGCTAAATCAGACGTTCATCGTTAGCCTCCTTGATATTCTTTCCCCCAATGCACGTCGATCGCCCAGGAAGAAAAAGAACTCACCACTAGCCAATCCATGCCCTCGTTCACGCCACTGCCATCAACCGCCGAGCACGCCATGATGCTCCAATTCCTGTCCCGCAGCTCGCCCAGCTGCAGCGCTTCTGAGATCTCGCCCGCCCCCTTGGCGCCGGGCTGGTCCTGCTTGTTGGCAAACACCAGCAGCGCCGCGTCCTTGAGCTCCTCCTCGTTCAGCATGGCCGACAGCTCTTCCGCGGCGGTCTGTAACCGGTCGATGTCGGTCGAGTCGACGACGAAGATGACGGCAGCGGTGTTGGCGTAGTAACACCGCCAGTATGGTCTGATGCTAGTCTGACCACCCAGATCCTGGAGAGCGAGAAGACGTGCTGTTAGCAAGGCCATCTCCTTCTGCTGCGTTCCGTAGTCGCGATTCATACCCAGACATTGAAGTTGAGATTCTTGTACGTGACTGATTCGACGTTGAAACCGATCGTCGGTATGGTCGTGACAACTTCTCCAATCTATTCAAAGGTGAGCACGCGATCAGGCAGATGGCAGTCTCGTGTGAATGCGCACCTTCAGTCTGTATAAAAGCGTCGTCTTGCCAGCATTGTCCTGTCGAAGCCAGGCATTAGCATCACCAACATCGCAGCACCGGGCCAATGCACGACGTCATACCAAGCCCAGGATCAAGATTCTAATCTCCTTCTTTGCCCAGACCAAGTTGGTCAACCATGACATTCCCGCGCCCATCGTGAAACTTTTGAAAATCTCCGAAAGCTCTGTGAAACCCGCTGCGCTTCGTCCGCGGTAGATGAACACCTGTTTCGCGTTCCGCTCTCGCGCAGCAGTGGACTCTGCGGGGGAAGACTCGTTGCTCCCTCGAATACGCCAATTTATGCCAGATACGAATAAGAAAACAGTAAACACGCAACAAGACGTCTGGATATAGTAAGTCGTTCAGGCTTCGTCGCGCGTGTGTCGCAAAGGATCGTCGAGAAGGGAGACGCGGCTTTCGTTGGAATGTCGTTATGCGACAAGTTAATAATCACAAACTGTCCCCTATTCCGGAGACTTCCAGAGCCCATCTGCACCCATCTTGGCAGGGCGTTTGCTAGAGGCGGATGTCCTTGCCAACGGCGGCCTCTGGTTGGTCCACGCGCTTAGACAAAAAGGTAAGGCTAATCTCACGCAGCCTCACATCACTTGACCTTTTCTTGCGTTGCACGAGGTGCCACAGCTGAACGCTGACGAGGCTTCTACTGCACTTGATGCACAGCAGACTGCGTCTAGATGGAGTCATAAATCGCAGAAGACCATTAGAGGTAACCAGGGAAGATGCCATAGTCAGCTTTGCGAGAGCATGCACTTTTTTGCTTCGTTCATCGTTATGACACGCCAGAACTCGTCTAGCTTATTTTGTCTCCCCTCATCGTAGCCTCATTAGGTAATCCTCCAACGAGACCCTCCCTTGAAATTCAATTCCTCAGCCGCTCTTCTTGCCTCAGGCCGAAAGCTGGTCTGCGCCACACACTGCATCAGCCACAAACCCACACAAAGTCAGGTTCTCGCAATTTTTCTCGCTAGGGCTTTACGCCCTCCTCGGATGCGGGTCGCAAAACCTACTATCACTCTCAACATCACCGAAATTCGTCATCATCACCAGATTCGATACGCAAGGTCAACAAGATGCCGGTACGGAAACCCCCTTTTCTCTCCCCAGCGTTGCTTTGATGAAGAGCCGAGTTGTCTTTCAGAGGAGCGAATTCCTCGATTTTTTCCCGGCGCGCGGCCTGCAGTTGGAACACTCAGGCGAGATCCAAAGGAGTGACTGCAGGACGTTTGGGGGAAAAATGGGAAAGACGCAGGCCGATGAAGGAGGACAAGGAGGCTCAAACGCCGCTGCAGAGCGAAAAAACGCTGACAAGAAGATGCATCTATAGAGCCACAAGACATTCCGAACCAAGCAGAAGCTGGCCAAGGCCCAGAAGCAGAACCGCCCGGTTCCGCAATGGATTCGCCTTCGCTCTGGCAACACAATCCGGTGCGTTCTCTCTCCCTAGATTCACATATATACCCGATTCGATTTCTCGCGACGATATTCGACCTTTCAACCCACGCCTCGAATCTGCGACATCCTCTCTACACAGCCCGAATCATGCCCTCTTCTCGCAAACAACAAGACCCATCTCTTGAAAAGGCAAAAAGACTAACATGACATCTCGTACAGCTACAACGCCAAGAGAAGGCACTGGAGGAAGACCAAGCTTGGCATCTAAGCAACCTCACCCGAAAAACCAAACCCGGCATTCTCGAAGAAACCCCCCCTCCTTATCTCGCACCGAACGGTACCGACCTCCAGCGGGTTTCATCTTTTGGCATGGTCCTAGTGTGGTGATGGGTGTAGGAAGGGGTTGAAACAAAAAGACTCCTTCTTTCTCCCCCCGTCTTTTCTTTTTCAGGCGTGTTGGGAGGGGAGGGTAACGGAGGATGCAGATGCATGGAATGGGCACGGTTGCCTGGTTTCTTGATTCTTGATATTGCTTCATGTCACGGTCGGTCATAGGGAAAGGAATGAACCTATTTTGATGCCATCTCGGCTTTTCCCCACGAACATCTGCTTCCTCGTCCCGTCTGGAATGTGCTCCCTTCATCGCTGCAGTTGCAGTTCATGTTGCTTTCGTGAATGAACGTCGTTAAACGATTGCTACGTAGCATCTGCCATGCCCAAGCAATGACATCCTCTGCTTACTCGATCGAATCGGCCAAATATGCGGCAAGTTGAAGCTTAAAAGAGAAGACCGAACCAACATGAAGTATCAACATGAAGTGATCTGCCTGGCCAGGCCGGAAACCCGGGATTCGCCGAGTCCTGGTAGGCTTTGGTATGGGACTGGCACAAGCTGACTTCCTCGACAATTAATGGATTCCTACCATAGAGCAAACTGTTGTATTTTAATAGCCGGGGTCGCCTGTGATATTTCTTAAACTCTAGAAGACGTGCCTCTTCCCCAGCTCATAAGTGTCCGAGTTTAGTCATTGTGCACTCGAGCCCCGCAAACGTTGAACCCCTAAAAAAACGAATACCAGAAAAGCCGAGAAAAAAGAAACCGATAGCCCTGTCAATTCATTCCCATCAACGCCGTAGGTTGCTCTATGAAAATAGCTGCGGGAGCAACTCAGTCCGCGTTGCTGCTCTCCACCGGAACAAAACAAAGAGGAAGAGAGTTCTGAAACACCCATGTAGCCGATCCGTTTATCGGTCCTCAGCCCACTCGTTCTCGCGGCGGATCTGCTCCTCCTCTTCGGCGGAGAAGTCGTTTGTGATGTTGAAGGTCTTGCGGATCTCCTCGGGTGACTTGCCCTTGATCATGTTGGCCACGGTCTTGCAGCCAACGTCGAGGAGGGGCTTGATATCCAGGAAGTTGGAGGCCTAAGATTGCGGTTAGTTGAGCACGGGATACTGCCGTTGAGGCGGGGATGATCACGTACGAGGATGATCTCAAAGAGCATCTCTTGGTCCACCTGCATGAACTTCTGGTCCCACTCCTCGATATCAGTCGTCTTCTTGCGGGCATCGGACTCGTCATCGGGAGCAGTGACGGGGTCGTTGCGGTGGTGCTCGCACCACTCAACAACCTTTCGCAGCACGGCTTCGTTGACCTGCAGAGTCGCTGTCAATAGCGTTTCTCCAAAAAGAAAAGGAAGGACGTCTATGGCCGAGGGCTCAGAGAATGGCGGCTTACGTTGGGAATGGGGATAGGGTTCTCGGGGCTGACGTCGGCGCCGCCCAAATCCTCCAGCATGTTCTTCAGCAGCATGGAGCGTTCAACCACGGAACGGTCTGGAATCGAGCGTTAATGCCAACCCTGTCATGACGAATGAGCTGAGCGGGACGAAGCAGACGTACCGACTTCCATGGTGGCATTGTCGTTGGAGACCAGCCAGATCTTCTGGGACGCAGCCTTTCCTTCCGCCATTGTGAGGATGATGTGGCGATGATGTTGTAGTAGCTGGATAGAAGCCGGTCGGTGTAGCGGATCGACGCTGAACTTGCAGTTGATGCAGCTGATGAGTCCGGAGAGGTGCGATGGTCTGGCGAGGTTGTATGTTGATGCTGATGCTGATGCGAAAAAAGCAGTCGGCGAGGGAGGAAGGGATGTAGTATTTAATGCGCTGAGCTGAACCGGAGGCCAGGCACGGACGCTGTGCCTTCAGTGGCAGGCAGGCGCTGTCATATTCTGCGGGGTTCTGTGCTGCTGCTGCCGTGGCGGATATGGTACGTACCTCCTCCTGCTTGGCGCTGCGCCAAAAGCTTCGATCGCGGCGCTGCCTGTCAAAAGGGCATTTCAATGCCTTTGACGCCCAATGAAGCTCGTGCGTCGATGAATCTGTCAAAGAGAAGCATCTGGAGAAGTATTTGTCCGTAATGACATGTTAAGGGCTCAAGTGCTTTTCCTAACTTATGCCTGCATTCACTTATCATTTCTGGATACTTGATGTATTCCTCACATGGAAATGCCGGTTCGGAGGGTTGGATTTTAAGCTTTCAATACCCCTCGCGATACATCTCGTACATGTAATGTTACTGCAGCATTACGCTGTCAAGTGCCCGTCAATGTTGGTGGTTGTCGAGGTACTTCCATTTGGGCTGGCAGGCTTCCTTTCTTGCGCATCAGCCTTTGTTTTGATACTCTACAGTAGTTTGGAGGGCACTTTGAGTTTCAACTCTCTGTTTCTTTAAGTCCTTCACGTTCAATGGCGGCTCATCGTCAGGTTTAGCATGAGCCCCTTACAGATCGGTCCTCTGCATCTGCCTACTTCCAGGTTTGGATGTCCAGGCAGCACTGAAGCCTGTCATTGCTCGATATTCTATCACTATCTCGCCTGGTCCAATCTCAACCATTGCATCCTTACCGGTGGCTTCTCTTTGTCTTGCTCGGGATGCTCACATTACGTCAATATGCCGTACAAAAGGTCCTTGAGCAAACAGCTTCACCCAAGCTGCTATAAGTGTTGCCTCATGTGAATCATGTCTCGAATGGGAACCTTACCTACTGGAAAGACTCCAAGAGGAAGAGGGGAAGGGGGGCAGAAGCTCTCTTCTCGCAGCGCGATTCTTGCATTGACGGCCGCTCACGGCTGAAACACGATGCTGCCTCAACAAAAGGGTCATCTCATGCCCTCTCGCCTTTGTTAGTTGAACCCGACGTGTGCCAAACGACCCAGTGATTACGAAAGCAAGCAGTTCCCGCAAATGACAAGGCGAACTGAGGTCATGCCCCCTTTTCCCTCCATTTTCTTCATTGTCAGGCACACCTCAGACTAGAGTCTCAAGTCTCAGGTCTCGGGTCTCAGCCGTGAGGTCATCAGCCTCGTCTGACCACCTGCTCCAGTTTAGTAGCATTCTCAACACCCTCTGGCGCGTTTCTCTCAACCTGCACGCGTCTTCCCAGAAATTTCCCCAAATACTCTCTTTTTGTCCTTCATTCAACACATCCTGGAGCGCTATAGCTGTCCCTGCGCCCTGGCTGTTGAATAGAGCCTTGCTGCACAGGAAACTTTTTGCCAGCCTGTTCAAGTCGCTATACAGCTACTTACCTCTAGCCTCATCTGCAGCATCCCTTCTCGAAATCCACACCAAGCGTTTTCAACCTACCTGACCTGCTATTTACCTTTTGTGTTTTTTTCCTCCCCCTATTATGGTGCTACCACACTCCTTGTAATCCGCCTTCTTTCTTTGTTTCTTTTCTCTCTTTCAGCCAGTCCAAGCCAGCCGCATCAGCACCTTGCCTCACATCTCCTTCCATGTTTTTCCTCTCACCTCGGACTTTTTCTCACGCTCATGCTTGATCCACCACCATCTTCTAAGCAGTCAGCCGTCATCAGATGTGGCGGCGCACGTATCTCCTTTTAGTCCTCGTCAGGCTCTGGTTCGCCTTGTCGCCCAGCTATCTGCATCCTGATGAGAACTTTCAAGGGCCGGAAGTAATCGCAGGTACGTATCCCGGACGCCCGATTTAAGATTTGAACACATAGTCAACCGCCACCCGTGATGGAAGCCTCGGAATTTGCTGAAGCCCCTCGTTGTTCACAGCCAGTCTGCTTCCAGAGGGGTTTTGCCGCAGGCTTCTCATTCAACACAAAAGGCCGAGCACTACCTATTGTGGCGTAACTGTTCAAGGTGGCTGACTTGACCATCTGCTGTATACAGGCCAGATCTTCAGTTACCCTGTCCGGCATACGTGGGAATTCACCAGCGAGAACCCGATCCGGAGTGTCTTCCCGCTATGGCCCGTCTACGGACTGCCCATGCTTCTGCTGCAGTGGCTCTGGGTTGGAAACGGGCAGGATGGCCAGGTGCCTCCCATCGCCGTCTTCTGGACGCTGAGGTTCTTCATGTTCCTGTTGAGCTTTGTGCTTGAGTCCTGGGCGCTCCAGGAGCAAATCACCTCAACGCGCCATCGCCCCATTGCCGTTCTTCTTGTGGCGTCGTCCTATGTGACATGGACTTTCCAGACGCACACGTTCTCCAACTCGATCGAGACACTGGCTGTCTTGTGGAGCTTGGTGTTGATAGGGCGCATCACCTCTCCTCATGTACGTTTACAGCTATTTGCTCGTCCCACGTAGTTTTCCTTGAGCTTCAGTGACTGACCCTCTTGGAACAGTCATCCATCTTGTCCTCGGTGGTCTTGGGCATGGTCGTCGTCTTTGGCATCTTCAATCGTATCACGTTCCCTGCCTTTCTGCTGATACCCGGGCTTTGGCTGGTACCATACTACTGGAAGAAGTGCGTCCCTTTCCCATGCATATTAATGACAGGAAGAAAAGCAACTGACTTGTCCAGGCCTCTTTTTTTGGCGGCTCTTTGTTTGGCAGCCCTTGCTACGGCTTGTACTGCCATTGCGGTCGACACTGCTTTTTACAAACCAGGGACTGTTACGTGGTCCGATCTCATTGCCCACCCCGTCATTACTCCTCTGAACAACCTTGTCTATAACTCTTCACCGGAGAATCTGGCACTCCATGGCTTACATCCCTGGTACCAGCATGTCGTCGCAAACCTGCCGCAGCTTATCGGGCCTGCAGTGGCGTTGATGTTCTTACGGCCTCACGTCTCTCTGAGGCTCTGGTCGGCCATATCGGGCATCGCGGTCTTGTCTTTTGTCCAGCACCAAGAAGCGCGCTTCCTCCTCCCAGCCGTGCCGCTCATCCTCTCATCAGTGCAGCTGCCAAGGAACCCGACTCTTTGTCGAATATGGGTCGCAATCTGGGTGGTGTTTAACTTGTTCCTGGGCTTGCTCATGGGAGTATATCACCAGGGCGGTATCGTTCCCGGACAAGTCTTTATGAGCCAGCAGCCTGACGCGACGACGGCCGTGTGGTGGAAGACTTACTCGCCTCCGATCTGGCTTCTCAACGGCAAAAACGAAGTTTTGACCACCAGGGATGTCATGGGGATGAAGGGAGAAGCGTTGCTGGACCTCCTGACCGAGCTGGCCACATGTGATACCCCTGCGGACCGGCGAAACACGGACTATCCCAAGGAAAACAACGGGACCTATCTGATCGCGCCGGCGTCAGCAACCTGGTTGGACCCCTATCTCCCGAACAAGGGCCTTGAAGGGTTGCGGTTCCGGGAAGTGTGGCGTTATAGAAAACATGTCAACTTGGATGATCTCGACTTCGGGGATGACGGGGTTTGGAATACCCTCTCCAGGGTCATTGGTCGCCGAGGGCTTGTTGCTTGGCGAGTTACGAAAAGCTGTGGGCGGTAATGGGAGTTCCCAAACATCGACGGACAAATTCCAAACATCGATGGACAACCAAACGGCATCTAGACTAGCGTACCTATGGCGCATCTGTATCAAAGTCTCGCATGAGATCTCTGTTGTGATGTAAAGGAAGCGATGGAAATCGAGGTACAGAGCCGGCTGAATATCGTTTAGTTGTTCATCTATGTTTGGAATTTGTCCGTGGATGTTTGGGGACTCGCGGTGATGAGCCTTCGTTAAAGAAAGGAAGGAAATAGAGTGGAGTTAGCGATGGATAGAAGAAAAAGCATTCATCAACATGTCAAGGCAGTTCTCATACAGATTCGAGAATGAGTATAAGATCCCTCCGGACGAGGTACATCCACGTGCACGGTGATATGATCATGAGAGAGCGTGTAGCTTGTGAATCCTTTGTTCGGGTATTATTATTGAAGCCATGCTATCTCAAAACGTCGTGCATAGCTCAAGGAGTCAGATGAGAATGACCACCCCAAAACAAGAGAGGGTAAAAAAAAAGGCCACGACCAGTTTAGTAGAGGCGCTTAGGGGGAGACATGGAAGCCTTGATGGTGAGGCTTCCAACGTTCTGCCAGCCCTTCTTCAGGAGGGAGACGAGGTAGTTGATGGCAAGCATGATGTTGCCGATCAGCTGCTCCTGCTCCATGCCAACGTTGCCGACGGCGACACCCATGCAGAGAACCTTCTTGAGCTGGAACTTGATGGTGGACTTGACCTCGGTGATCTTGCCAGAGAGGTCGTCGGCGTGGGAGACGGGAGTGGGGAACTTGCCGGCTGTTGAAGAGTTGTTAGTTTTTGAACGCGCGGAACAAGCGAGTGAGGGTGTTAAATGGTGGATTTTGACGTACCCTTGGACAGACCGGGACCCAGGAGACGGGGAATCTGCTTGATGAGAGTCTCAGAAGCAATGAAGGCATCGTACTTGCGAGCAAGCTTCTTGATGAGCTTCTTGTTCTTGTTGAGCTTCTTCAAGTCGTCAGCCGACATGGCGTCGACACCGCCGTGCTTGGCACGATCCAGATCGTGCTGGTCACCGAGGATGCAGATGGACATGTTGGGGCGGGGGACGGAGGGCAGCTTGATGGTGCCGGAGAAACGCTTGTCACGCTGGGGGTCATAGTTCTTGAGGCCGATCTGGAGCTCGACGGTCTCGAGGAAGTTGCGCTTCTTGGTCTCGTTGGAGTACTCGAGGAGTTCCGCGACCTGCGTCCGGACGTTGGCTGAGCGAGACGAGTCGAATTAGCATCGTGATGCGCCATACAGTATCTTCTCTTTTTTTTTTCTACGGCGAGGAGCAATACATACCGACTGTGATCTTAGACATCTTGGCAGTCTCCCAATAGAATCAAGCGTATCTAATGGTGATCTGGACGTGGGGTGGTTGGTGAGATTTCGAGAAAAGAGAGGCTCTGGGGGCGCCTTTGAATTTTATCGTAGTGCTTCTGTTCTGTGGAGCGGGATTTCGCGGTGGGGCGTGTGCGAGAAAGGGCAGAATTTTCTCACGTGCGCTATCACGTGCATCTACCAAACCATCTACCTACCCGTTACCTCTGCTTGAAGATTTACAGTTTCTATCCAACGAGAAGAATCATATGAAGCAGAATGGCCGAGAAGCGAATCAGCTAACTCTATCAGTCAGGTCGGGATCTGTCATGTCGAAAGTGGCGGCGTCTTTTTCTTCATAAACTTTTTCGTTCACTCGGCGTGACTCAGCGGGCAGCTATATTCCGCCCAATATGTCGAGCCAAAGCATCCCTGAACATGTCGACTTGCTCGGCAATCCAGCTCCGGTGATGAAATGGCTTGAGGAGCAAGACGTGGGAAGCCAACGGAGGTGCGAGCATCGCCAGACTGTCCCCGTCTGTATGTAGTTATCCTTTGCTAAGACGTATGTAGTCATGCCATGAGCATATTCGACACGATCCTGGGAGAAGCCGCCCAGCCTAGATCTGTCTCGGGGAACGCCTGTGTGCGGCTTTGTGGCTTCGTAGAGCGGGTGTCTAAGTCTGAGTCAGAGCCGCTTCAGTCGTGGGCGTTTTCTCATGATGTGACGCTGCGTCTTTACGACTTCTACATTGATTGGAACGAGTTTGATCATCACCGCTCAATGAGGCTTGTCCTGGACCTGATAGCGCAACTTCTCCGGAGAAATCCCAACAAGCGGGCGGCCCTGGAGACGCGGGATACACTGCTGGATAACCTGGTGTCGATTGTAATCGGCCGCTCTACGAAGCCTGTAGCTAAATCGGCCCTCAAGACTCTTGACTACTTCCTCGCCAAGGGTGTTTTCAGCTTGGATGACGTCAAAGCTACTCACCTCTCATATCACCAGGAGCTGGCCAACGCTGCCGACATCGAGATATGGAGGGTCTTCACCATAGAGCTGCTGCAATGGACTCGGTTACACTTCATCTGCCCAGCGGCCGGGAAGTTCATAGTGAGCTTGTTCCGTGCCCTGAGGCAAAGGGGTCACGAGGACTCTACGGGATTGAGCATAGAGACTTGGCATCAGTGGCTGCTTGATTTCTTGACAGAAGAGCCAGTTCTTCTGGAGAACTTCAAGAACTACATATTCCTCCCGCTCTTCAAGGCCGATAGACCAGAAGGCCTGAAGTTCTTGCAAAGGGTTAACCGGCATGAGTCGAAGTCAGCCTCAGCTGTCACGTCCGCCAACGACGACTTTGACGCAAGTGCGCTTCTTACCTTGGCTGCGTTAGAGACTGGAAAGAAAGTCGGCCTTGTCGAGGAGCCTTGTAAGGAACATTCACCGCGATCTTGGTGGGAGTCGGTACTAACTCGGGGTTAGACATTGGCAGCGACCAGGCAGATGAGGACAGCTCAGCCATCACTCTCCGGGAAACTGCCCTTGAGAATGTGCTAACCCACCCCTCTCACGAGGTTCGGACGTCAGCCCTGAGTCTCCTCATCAGTTCTCCATCAACAACGAGACCATACTCCGCCACCACCTTGGGCCTCCTCAAAAGCCATCTAGCCACATACTTTGCTGACCCCGATGCCAAGTTTCGAGTCGACGTTTGTGCTCGGGTGAGAGACATGTTCAAACGGGTTCGAGGAGCAATTTCGATTCTGAAGAAGAGTATCCCGCGAGCTAGGGCAAAGGCTCGAAAGAACGCCTTGAAGGACGCAGCAGCCGGCGCCAGCAAGCAAGCATTGTACCGAACCAACATAATCTCATGGCCAGAATCCGACTTGGTGCACTGCCTAGAGTACCATGAGAGATTCTTACACTGGTATCTGAGGTTTTTGTGTGGCGAACTCTCCCCTACGGCCTCTTACCAGCGACACATCACATCTTTGAAGAGCTTGATATCCATACTTCGCATGGAGGGGGACAGGTCGAAGACTTGGGAGACGGAAGAGGACCAGCAGCTGTTCTTTGACTATTTCGACGGGAAATGGATGCGGGCGCTTTCTGATCTAGTGATGGATCCATTCGACGATGTTCGTGATACCGCCTCACTTGCACTGGCCCAACTACTCTCCGATAAGAGATATCGAAATTTCACCCTCAGTCCTGCAGACTCGAGACCAAAGGCTTCAGCAGAACTTGACGAACTTTTACATCGAGCTGAAAAGGTCTCAGTTCGAACCGCCAGAGCTGATCATTCTGATGGCGTCGCCAGGGCCTCGCAATTGCTTTACAAGTTCTTGGATACGGAAGATGAGAGGCTGAGGCTGCTTTCAAAACTCGTCGACACCTTGGATCAAAAGGTGTCAAGGGCCGAGACAGACTTGGGACAGGCCGTTTTGGAGCAGCCTCTGCACAGTACATTTGCATCGCTGTGCTTCACCTGGCAAGCTGTTTCTGAAAAGAAGCTATCGGCATCCGAGGCAGAGTCCGCGACCGCCCTGCAGGACAAGATGATTGCTTGTTGCGAACGGGTGTGGAAAGCTGTACGCGACGTCCTCTGTGACGATTCTCCTGAGGGGCATCTCCCGGAAGAGATGGAGGACACCGAAGGTCTTGATACCAAGGGACTTTTGAGCTACAGTTTTCGAGCCATCCACGAGTCCAGGTAAGCTGCTTCATATCCAGTTCGGAGACTTGTCGAGTTCTTGGCTAATCGCAACGCAGCAATCTCATGCGAACAATAGCGCTTAGCATGAGAAATCGCTCTCGCGAGGGGCTTATAAGTCCATCTCGAAAAGCCTTTGAAACCATTGGAAACTTGGCATTCGAACAGCTCGCCAACCTGCGACATCGCGGTGCGTTTACAACGGTCGCTGCAACCTTTGCGACTTGTTGTCAGTTGACCAAACACTTGGATCCGGTCGAGGGCGGAGAATATCTACTCGACATATGGTATAAGGTGAGTAGACCTCATTCATGCACCAGCTCAACCCTCGAATAGCCATGTTGACCATGTTGTTTTTGTAAGGGCACCTTGAACGAGATCTTCACTCAGAGGTCGACTACTCGAAGATCTGCGGGAATTCCTTCCATGATGACCGGCATTCTCTCAGCAAATGCACCCAGACCATCTTTTGAGGATGCAATGGCCAAGCTCATCGAGATTGCGAGCATCGAAGCACGAGTAGTGGAAACGGACGGATCCAATCTGCCTCAAGTCCACGCCTATAACTGTCTCAAGGACATCTTCAAGAACTCGCTACTGACATCCATGGGAAACAAATCCGAGAAGTATCTTCCTCAGTGTCTCGAGCTGGCGGCCAGTGGGCTCAGATCCGAGGTCTGGGCCATTCGCAACTGCGGTTTGATCTTCCTCCGCAGCCTGATTGACAGTCTTTTCGGATCCCAGGAGAGCAAGGCGATGATTGAAGCTGGCTGGGACGGAAAAGCCAACAGAATCCCCTACCACCGCTATCCCAACCTTCCGACAGTGCTGGCGGGCCTCCTGAAATCCGGCCACAAGATGGTCACATCGACAAACGCCACATCGTCTGCCGAGTCCGTCTTCCCGGCGCTGGACATTATCCGTCGAGCAGGGCCGCCCGATCTCCTTCGAGACGAGATCCAGGTCCATGTCGCCGCCTACTTATCGAGTCCCGTGTGGCATGTGCGCGAGATTGCCGCCAGGACCCTCTGCTCCTGCTTGCTCCACGACAAGTGGCTTGTCGTCATCCAAGATTTGGTGCTGAAGTCTCTGAGTGACAGAAGCATCAATGGGCAGAACCATGTCCATGGAGTCCTCCTGTCGCTCAAGTTTCTCATTGAGAGATTCAGCGAAGTGGCCCCGGAGCGTCTACTTGGTACGTATAATCTCACGAGACTCGACCCAATGGACGATAGCAGCAGCAAAACTAACATGTTACCTAGCTGACCTACCCGAGTTGACGTCGTTCCTCGAGACCAGCCACATTGACAGCACGTATGTGCACTGTCCTGAAATCATCGCCGCATACCTAGAAGTCATCAACATGATATGGATGTCTCAGATATCAAGATCCGAGCCCTTACAGCCGCCCAAGGTTTTGATACCCACAAAGAATGTATCCGCGCTGCTCAAAGCCCAAAGCATCAGCAGCAGAATCCTCTCAGCATCTCAAGAGGATGATCCCGTGGACAAAGTCAAGGCTTTGCTCTTTGGCAGCCGCCTCGGCGCCGACACCATGGTCGCTGCTCTCGAGTCGATACAGAAGCTGTGGCATTCAGCCTCGACCCCTGACCACATTCGGGTCGGCCTGTGCGATTTTTACGTCGAAGTTTGCCTCAAGACGAGCTTCATGGAGCCTCAAGTGGTGGCCATTGAGAACCTCGTCGAGTTGATGAACCAGCTCATTGCCGAAGACAAGCTCGACTCCCTGCCCATCGACTCGCTCAAGAGCATGTGGGCGGTTCTGCCCCAGCGCTCGCTCAACCCCTCTCTCTCCAATGCCATCGTGAGAGTCAGCGGGTGCTTTGTAGCCCTCATGAGCCATGCCAAGCGCCTCTCAACATCCGCCCTTCGAAATTGGGGCGCGATGATGGCTGATGCAGGGTCGGACGACAAGGTCAGTAACCATCAAATCCTCACCTCCCCCTTTCGAGCCTTTATGAAGAATCGAGCATCGTGATTCTAACTATGGGATATATAGAGCTTCGACACCCGCTTCGCAGCAGCCCAATCCCTCCGCTCATTCTTCAGCGTCACTAAAACACACTGCGCCAGCGAAGAATACCTCCCCGTCATCCTATCCCTCTACGACGCCCTAAACGACGACGACGACGAAGTCCGCGAAGCCGCATCCGCCGCCGCAAGGAACATCCTCGGCCAGAACCTCGCTCCCCTGGAGGCGTCTAGCAGTCTCCTCCGCTGGCTCGCCGAGCACTTCCCCAGCAGCCCCGAGCTCAAGGCCCTTGTCGCAAGTCGCATTGCGGGCCAAGCCGTCGATCAGCCGTGGACATCGCCCGAAGCCCAGCTCGGCGCCGCTCTCAGGGCGGACGACTCCCTGTTTGCCGTGGAAGAGCAGAATCTCTTTGTAGACGAGGTCCGCGAGGCGAATCGCTGGAGCGCGCTCTTCGAAAGCCTCGAATGGAACGATGCGGGATCAGAACGAGAGGGAGAGATACTCAGTAAGCTGGACGGGTGGATCTGCGAGGGGCTGGATCAGATGCAGCTGTTGGTTAGGCAAGAGGACGGCCCTCTTGGCTGGGCGTCGAATCCTCGCGTCTTTGCCGTTGGCACGTACATTCTTCGCGGCGCAGTGACGCTGAACAAGAGCTGCGGCTCGCCCAGGATACGCAAGGGTGTGGAGGACATCAAGGAGCTGTTGAGGGAGCCGAGGCATCATCGCGTTTCGAGACTACTCATGGAACCTCTCGAGGAGGCATAGACAGGAGGAGAGGGAAAATTCTAGACGGTAGAGGGAAAATCATGACAAGACAAAAGTTTGTATAACAGGATGACGAAGACGAACTGATGTATATCCATGTTCCATGTATACCAAATAGCCCCTTTAATCCGAACCGCCCCAGATATACCTATTCCGACCCTGAACTCGCTGCTAATGTATACAAAAAGACGAAACACCAACGCCTCAAACGATCCAAGAGCCAAACAAAGCAACCCATTACGATGCGTCATGTCGCTCCGAGGGATTGATAAGAAAAAGACAGTCCATGCTTGCTCCCATTCACAAAGTCAACCACGGCCATTAACGACCACAACCATCACGACTTGGTGCTCTCCACCGCCGACCCCCTGGAAGACGTCGAACCAGGCCGATCAAAGCCACCCAGCTTGCCCAGCTTAGCCGTCAGCATGGTATTCTGCGTCTGCAGCTGGCCGACCTGCGACAGCAGAATCTCGACCCTCTTGAGCGCCACGTCCCTCTCGGCCCTCGTCCTCTCCAGCTCCATTGTCAGCCTCATCTTCTCCTCCTGCTCAACCGCCTTCTGCCGACGGGCCTCGGCCTTGCGCTCCTCACGCACGCGCTTGTCCTCGAGCTTCTGCAGCTCTCGCCTGTACTTTGCTTCCTGCTTGGCAATCTCCTTTTCGTGCTTCTCGCGCAGCTTGGCCACGACCGCTTCGTCCTTGTCTTTGCCGCCGCGCCGCTTGCTCTCCAAGCGCTGTGTCATCTGGACGGCCTTTTCGTCTAGCTTTCGGCGCTTGTCTTGGAGCTTCTTAAGCTCCTTCTCCAGCAGCTGCTTTCCATGCGATTTCGAGTCGTCCGATCCCGCAACACTCTGGGCGCGCGCCTCTTCGGTCAGCGAACGCTCAAGGGCTGATCTAAACGTGCGTATGGAAGATGTCTCGCTAATGTCAGAGATCTCGGCTTCTGTGTCGTGCTCTTCGGCGGCTCTAGACTCCGCATCGTCCCTGGATTCCAGGTCGTCCAGGCTTGTATTGCTCTCTGCCGGGCTTCCCAGCGTTCGCAATCCACTGGCAACAACGGAAGACGCTGCTCCAAACACTCCGCTAATGATGCCGTATATACCGTTGCTGCTGGGCATGTTTTGTTCCGATTCCCTCCTCTCCGCTTCTAATTCTGCCTTGCTCTTCTTCAAGTCCTCGCTGGGACGGGCCTTGTGCATGGGAAGCGCCCGCGGGCTGCCATCATTCTGAGGCGTCCGAGCCTCGGCTTGCTTGGTTGGAGTTTCTGGCTTGGCAAGGCTTTCGGCGCTCTTGGAGTTGAGCGCTGCAAGGGCAGTCACCCACTTGACGAACTTTGCGGCGTCTCCCACGATTCCCGGTGGCGTGCCCTTTTCCACCATGAAGCGCGGCACGCTGCCTCCTGGGTCGCTTCGGGTTATCATAATCCACTCGACGGCCATGGGCTGCCGCTCGCGTGACTCCGAACTAGAGCTTGGAATGTCCTCAGAGCTGACGTCTGTTGACAGCAATGACGTCTTTGAGCTAAGCTGATCGTTCTCGACAGGCACCTCCCTGATCATCTCTACTGATTCGTAGGAACCGCGGATGATTCCCGACCGAGGGGGACATTCATCATGGAGGCACGGTTTTGATACGATGACGTGCTGCCGTAGGGGTCGGTCCTGGTCCGCAGGCTTGTATTCGTAGTCCGTCGTCAGAAGAAGTGTGATGAAGTCTCTCGGAGCGGTAGGACCAGGAAACTGCGCCGATAGCTGGAAGACTGTTGTTGCAGAGAGCGGTCAGCATCTTATAGTCCGCATAGCAGCATCAAGACGAAGCAATCAACGGTGTATAAACTCACCACCTAACCGTCCCGAACCCTCCACCTCCCGACTCTCAACATGCCTATCCGCCCCAACGCCGCGAATGTTGCCGCTCCCAGGCGAGCCCTGCACCTTGAGCGTCTCGGGAAACTCCTTCTCGAGCCCCGTCTTCCAGTCGTCAAACGACAAGCCGTGGTGCAGGCTCCGCCTCGCGAACCACGCCCCCTTGCCGTCCTTGGCAGCCAGCTTGTACACGCTGATGTTGAGCGGGTTGTCCTTTGCGTTCATCTTGACCTCCTTCCACTCCTTGCGCAGCTGCTGCGCGATGGCGAGCGACGAGCCCGGCTGGCGGTGCTGCGACAGGGCCCGCTCGACCTGCTCGAAGACGGCGCCCGCCGAAGCCGCGGCGGCGCCCGTTGCGGACGCCGTTGTCGTGGAGGGGACGGATTCGACGACTGTCTGGGCGTCGATGAAGGCTTCGTTCATAAATGGCTTGAGGTTGTCGACGGGGACCTTGTCCCATTCGATTGGGCCGAGGGCTCGCAGCGGCTCGTGATGGGCCATGGCCGGCTTTGGGGGGTGCTGTGGGAGAGAAGCTTGAAGGAGGGAAGACAGCCAGAAGCAAGACGAGAAGAAGATGCGCCACGCAGAATCAGAATATCAAAAGTTCAACAGTTTCGCAAAGCAGAGAAGCAGAGATGGGAAGAAAAGATGATGATGAGAGGGGAGGAGGGAACTGGGAAGAGGGACTATCATGTCATCCCGCCTTGGTGTAATCGAGGCATGGACCTCTACGGATTCCAGGTTACCTGCCTCGTACAAGTCCTCTTTGTGCATTTACAGGCATCACCGCCTGTGGAACCCCACTGACGGCGCCTCGTTCCAGCGCACTCAGAGGCCCTCCAGCGTGCTCCGACCCCTGTATTTCCAGCACGCACGGGGCTCTTTGGGCTGGCTCCATTCCAGCTTCATGTTCTCTCCCAGGCACCTGTCGCTTCAATTGCGCGTATTGACGTCACCGGGCGATCCACCCTGGCCAAAGCGCCCGAACTGGCGCCTGTTTCCAGCTTTTCGGCGCCAGCATCCGACGTCCATGTTTGCTTCCATACCATACCAGGCATTTTTACTGCTGCGTCATCTTTTTTTGCAGGGTAGGTCAAAAGCAAGATTCAAGGGGGATCAATAGATTTGCGACTTCATACCTCATCGATCGGGCAGCATCTGAGATCTACAAGCCATCGCGTAATCGGAGGCTCATTCCAAGCACAGTTTTAAAGCTGGCCATTTTAATCATACTATAGGTAGCCGATGCTCGTTGGTTGAACAAAAAAGTCAATCGCGATCTATCTTGTCGGTGCTTACCCGTAGGGCTCCTCCGTGACATCTCAGAATCGCGGACTTTGCAGCTCCGATTCAACAGGCTCTTGGCCGGCAATTGCGGACTCGGAAAATTTAGCATGTTGTATATCGTCTCGTTCTCCAGTTATCATCAAATAATAAGATTCCTTTCACAAAAGCAGACTTTGAACTTGTCACGAACAATGAATGTATATACTATACCGTATGCTTTCTATGTCTAGAGTGTCCCCTGGAAGAAACACAGCCAACGGGAAAACCTTGACAACACAACGTCGAATCCCGTCGGACAGAACAATCCTTGCATGAAGCACGTCAAGTCCACAAACAATCAATCTCATCACTCCATCAGACCATCCGTCAATCCGCCGAGTGAGTCAAGCCAGCCAGCCAGCCAAACAATATCTTGCTCCCCAACACCAACGCCGACACCGACACTCTCTATTGCAATACCCGGCCATGCCACAACAGAAAGCACGGCCTCCATCAATTACCAACTACAGGTTGCTCAACCTCGCCTGCATCGCAGACTTATGATCGTTCCGACAGCTCCCGCAATAATCATCCCGCCAGGCCTCAAGCGCTCTCCTCCGTTCCGGCGGGATCGAGCCCATGACCTTCTGCGACACCGAAGCGTCCATCGTGTCCTTGCCCTTGTCGCTGCCCTTGGCCTTATCCTCGTACAGCATCTCGTCCAGGTTATCGCACAGCGACTTTTCATTCGCCAGCCAGTTCTCCCATTCGGACTGCAGCACCTCCCGCTCAACGCTGTTGACCACCCTCATCGCCACGAGCAAATCATGCCGATACATGCCCAGCCTCTGCCGCGTTCTCCGTAGCCGTCGCGCGGTCGCCCGACTTGACGGCAGAGACAGCGAGGCTCCGGCCTCCTCCCATGGCGAGTCCATGCTGGTGGCGTCCAAGAGCTCCCTGAACGTGCCGAAACACGTGCTGTTCTGAGGGAACGGCGGCTCCTCATTGTCGGCCCCGGAAGCCTCGTGCAGGTCCGCAATGTAAATCGCCTTGCTCATCATGTGGTTCGGCGACACACCAATCCGACGCATAAAGTTCGCCGCCCGCCGCTCCTGCCACCAAGTCGACGACTCCGTGGATGACAGCATCAGGTTGGTGAAGACGCTCAGCCCCAAGAGCAGCAGGAGGAGTCGATGCGCGGTCACGACGTCGAATATCTTCTTCAACGCCGCAATGATCCACAGAATAACCGACGACACCATGCTCTCGCCAAGGGAACGCACCGTCTCAAACAGCATGGCCGTGAGCGTGCGCGGCTTGATGGCCTGCTTCTTCCTCGCGTCGGTCGGCGCCGGCGAAAATATCACCGTCTGCGTCTGCTGGCCTACCGAGCCATATACCTGAATGGCTCTGCTGGTGCGACTTCTCGAGCCCAGTTTGTGGACCTGATCCGTAGCCAGCTCCGCAAGCTCCTCGGCATCGCTGATGGCATCGTGGAGGGCCTGGCGATCGACTAGGCTCTTGAGCACCGGGGACGACTTGGACCAGTCGACGCGGACCCAAAACGCCAGCTTACACCTCGACTTGGCCACGTATGTGATGACGACCTTGGTCACCAACTTGAAATGTTGAGAATGGGGGAGGTGCCACGCCGTCCTGGTATGCGTAACCACGTACGTGACGTGATCGTTGAACACGTCAATCGTTTGAAAGTCTCGGATGTCCGCCGTCTGTGACCGGCCAAAGACGTCCACGTAGTCAATCTGGAAGTGAAAGTCGCGCTGCATCGGCTCGTTGCCACTGGCCGACCACGGCCCCTGAGCAATCTGCTTCGCGCGATGCTCAAAGTACAGCTTCGGAAACACAAAGCTCTTGTCGCCAAATAGCACGTGGAAGCATGCCTTTGCACTAATTTCAAAGTGCCTCTCGGCCGCCATCTCCGTCATATCGTCCGGCTCATAGATGACTTCGTGCTTTGGCAGGTTCAGCTTTGCCGGTAGCTTCTGCCCAGGAGTAGTTCCCGGAACCACCAGGTGCGGGAGTTCGCCGGTGCTCCGCTCAAGCAACGGTCCTCCGCCGGTGGTACCCTCGTCCATTGGCGTGGTGGATGACGCGTCTTCCCAGCTCTCGGCGCTTGGGCTGGGCCTCTCGTATTCGTGCTTGTCAATGTTGACCAAGGCATTGATGATTCCCAGGGTGTCCAACGGCTCTTCCGCCTGCAGGTTGTCCACGAGAAGGTTGAGGCGAGCGTGAAGGAGGTGAAGGTCATCGAGGAACACCTTGATGGTTATCCTTGTGTACCCAGTGTCGTTGAGGTCCTTGCCCAGATGCAAAAATATGAAGTCGCAGTCTCTGCCAGACGCCGCAGTCACCTCTGTGATAATATCCAGGTGGATGCTGTAGGCTGTCACCAGGCCCATCTGCTGGCCATAGAAGTACATGTTCTCTGCCGTCACATAGATTCTGCCATCGCCGGCGAGCAGCTCGCTCTCCGAGCCCCGCTCCAGCGAGCTCGACCATGCAGCTCGGAAGACAAGCACCAGCCTCTCCTCAGGTGGCGCGTTAGGGAACAAGAGCCGAAACTGGGCATGTTGTATCTTCAGCTCCGGAGGGTAGCCGGCGGGCAGAGTATCGCTAGCCTTCTTCGCCTGCGCTGCTTCGCCCAGCGGCGTTTGCGAGCCTTCAGACACCACGACGCCGATGGGGTCGTCGTCGCCAAGCTGAGGAGCAGCGGCCGGCTCGGCATGCATTGCGCTCCAGACATTGCTTCCCCAGTAGTTGGCCACGACCGACGTCGGAAGCCTCTTGCCCTCCAAGACATGCCCACGCTCTCCGGCGATGAGCACGGCGGTGCGGCTCAAGCTTGTGATGGTCGGGGGTCGGGCCAGAGTAGGGGGCGCAAGCGTGCCGGGCTTGTTCTCCAGCAGCGGGAGGGCAACGCCCGTCAGCTTGGCCGGGCCTGAGGATGTCAGGGCCAGAGAGTTCCCCACGAGCTGAGAGCTTTGGTTCCCGGCAACCATGTTGGTCAGACCGCCGGATGAGCTGGACGTCGTCAACGTGGGTTCGGGGCTGGAGCCGAACGTCGCTTTGCGGTGAAGGTCGAGCTTCTGGATGATCCTCGCCGCGTGCTCTCGACCACTCTCGCCCTCCTCGCGTGCCAGGTCGCGCCCCAGCGCCGATATGGATCGACGAGATACGGTCCCGTTAGGATCATAGCTCTGCCGGGCGGATGTGCCACCTTCTGCGCCGGGAACAGCCAGAGTAGCGGATCGCTCTACGCTCGGCACGGTGTCGTCGGATGAGCCCATCTGCGCGTCGATACTCTTGGCGGAGAACTCCGGGATGCTAGGAGCGCAGATCGAAAACGCCGGGTCGATGCCGCCGCCGGCCAGGGGACTGTTGCCTCGGTCCATGGTAGCTTGAAATGCCTTCTTTTTAGTAACCTCAAAGACCTCCAGCCAGTCCATCAGTTCCTTCTGCGTCTCGGCCTGCAGCAGCATGCTGCGGCTCTTCGTCTTGAGCTCGAAGCAGAATCGTCGCTCCTCGCCAGGAGCCGGCTTGACGTTGCAGAGCAGCACGCCAATCTCATCTCCTTGTAAAACGCCTTGCGGCCCAGGTGTGAGCCACCCAAAGACTCCATCACGACAGTAGTACCACCGGCGAACCCAGTGATATCTGACAGGCTTGCCGGTCGCCACGCGCAGAAACAGCCAGCCTTGAATCTCGGTAATGGCAGCGCCGTCATCGTTGGGCCGGACGCTGACGGGGCCCCGCGATCCCAAAAAGGCCACGGTCGAGGCGCTGTAGTCCTCGAGTTCGCGAGAAGGCCTGAAGCTCTCAAAGGTCACATCGCTAATGTTCTTTCTCGCGTTCTGCATCTCCCGCCTGAAGACGTTATCCGACAGCTCCATCTCTTTGGCCCAGCCCCGGACACGCTCGAGCTCTCGGCTCCACCGCGTAGCACTAGTAGCCGCGTCTCGGGCCCGGTTCATCTCCTTCCACATGTCGCAGCAGACCTTGACGAGGAGCTGGTCCAGCGAGAAGCGGAGCTGCGGCGCGAGCTGGCAGTAGTCCATGGCGGCCTGGAAGTACGCCTTGCGGTTCTCGTACACGGAAAAGGCGTCCTCTCTGAGAGCGGAGGGCTCCTTGGTCTTGGACTGGGACACATAGCGGGCGAGGGTCGTGTCGTAGGTCCTCTGGGTCTGCTCCAAGCTTCTCCTTATCTCCTTGAAGTTCCGCAGCTCTCCGGTGAGAAAGGACCGGATCGGCTCCACGACGGCCGTCTCCATCCGCTTCTGCGTGCTGAGAAGCTGCGTCCAGAGCTCTCGCGTGCCCTCGCTGGTGCGCTTGAGGGCCAGCAGGGTGTAGTCGTTGTCGATGACATTGTCGGGAAAGGGAGTCGTCTTGGACAGGTAGTTGTTGATGGTGTCCTCGAGCGAGAGCAGCCCGCCCATGAGCTTCGACGTCGCCGTCACATAGCCGTTGAGCCACTTCTCGACGGCGTCGACCTGGTCGGCAAAGTGCGTGGCGGTTGCGCGGAAGGTCGGCGAGTCGAGGACGGCCTCGTTGAGCGTCACAGGCACGGCGCGGTCTGCGGGCTTGGGCGCGGCCGCCGAGGTGCCAGTTGCTTCTGGCATGGTGGCGCTGCGTGTGTCGTTATGTGAAATGCAACATTGGCAGCGTTATTACTCGCAGGAAATAATAATGTACAACGAAGTGAAAATAAAGAGAAATTGCTTGAAAGACGCAAGTTGGTTGGTGATGGCGGTATGTTTGCTTGATTCTGGTCTGCACAAGTTAGGGGACTTGGCGTATCAAAGGCCACTCCCCCCAATGAGCTGCTACGGTATTACTCGTGTGGGGTAGCGAGATGACTGCCAACCACTGAGACTCGTTGTCTTTCCCCAACAGTGACGCTATCGATAACACTGCCCTGGGGGGGTACCCTGATGACGTAGGGTTCACAGGTCCTCGTTGCTTTGCTCTTCACTTGCAACCAACACGAAACACTTGCAACACAGCCGAGCCGGTTCAGAAACCAATCAATGATTCAATGAATGTCATGTGCGAGCAATGAGTACAATCCAGCTGACGGCTGTGCGTTGAGGGCGTTCCATCATTTACACCGAGGGTTGGTACTGTAGACGACATGAAACGACGAGCAATAACGTGGCGGCCTTTGCCCCTTGGGGTTGGAATGGTCTTATGCGGAAAGGAGCGTCAAATTTCTATTCCTTCTCTTGTCCTGCAAACTGGCTTGATGACAATTGGAACTCGTCTGTGGGCAAAAAACGGAACGTCAACTTTTTCTCAAAACCAAGGCCACGCGGTCACCTCTAGTATCCGACGAGAAGGACACGTAAACACGAAGATTCCTCTTGTCTGAAGGCGCCTCCCAGCATCTACCCCATTTCCTCACGCCGGTCTCAGCTATGCGGATGACACCTGATAGGAGCCAGAGTTAGCTTCAGAGCATTACAGAAAGAGAGCATAGCAGCAACGCTTACCCTTTTTTCTTTGTTCATGAAACTCAAGTGGCCGTCATATTTGCGCGAAGCGGACTTGGTCGCGTCGCCTGGTGGGCCTGATGGGAAGGCACTTGACCAGGACCTCGCATCAAGCGCTTTTGAGCGAATGACATCGGCGCGGCATCTCCTGACCCTGAGGGGTCTCGAGGCCCGCCGCTGTCGTCGTGCGCGGACGGTTTGACTTGAGAAAGTCCCTCGTTCTCCACGAGGGAATCGGTTGGTCAATCTGTTTCCTCCGAATTAGCCTCTCATGCCTCATTGCCAATGCAGTGGTACCTCAGGTGTCCTTACCGTCGTAGTAGTCATCATCGTCATCCTCGAGATCTGCCAACTGTTCAAAGTTGACCTTGTAGCGCAAGATACCGCCAATACCACCGAATCCCTTGACAAACTGGTTGCCCTCGGTCGATCGGTCAGACACGAATTCAAGGGCAGTACCAAAGTCCTTGTAGTGCTCAGCGATCCACTCAAGGAACGACTCCTGGGAAACGATATCCATCTCTTGTCCGGTAGCCTTGTCCAGGAACTTCTCTCGGTTGCTCTGTTCCTGCTGCTTGGTGGTGTGCAGGATGACCTCGTTGCCCTCGCTGTCCTTGAGGATCCAGCGAGTGATTTCGAGGTTCTCAAAGATGATGAGAGTCTCGACAGCACCAAGCTCCAGAGCCTTCAGAGTGTCGTCGATACCGTAGCAGACCTTGCCGGTGTCCTGGCTAATTTCCTCAAAGTACTTGCCGATGAGCTTCTTCTCCTGGATGAACTTGACGTTGCCGAGAGTCTCGGAAGACAGCTCGATGGCCTGGTTGAAGCCGTTCTCGCCACCGTAGGACACGTCAACCACCTTGATGACCTTGACCGCCAGACGGTTGTCGAACATGTCGGAGGCGTTGAGATCGTTCTTGAAATCGGCGGAACCAGCCAGAATAAGACCGGCAACGTTGACCTTGTCGTTGGTAATGAAGTTCTGCACGGCCAACTCGGCGACCTTGCGGACGTAGTTGTGACGCTTTTCCTCACGCAGACGGGCGAAACGCAGAGCGGACTGACCACCACGTCCGTGCTTCTTGGGCAGATCGACGGAGAACTTGTGGACGATTTCACGGGTGTTTCCGCTGAGGGTGCCGAACAGCGCGCCGTTACCGTCCATGATGATGAAGCCGAACTTCTGGTCGGACTCGAGCAGCTCGGCCAGAGCTTCGGTGTGGAACTTGTTGTCGCAAAGGTAGAGCGAGGTGTTGATGGGCTTGAACGGCTCAAAGTCGATGTTGACCTTGCGCTCTTTTCCTTCCGAGGTCAAGATTTCACCACAGTAGACGACGAGGCCGTTCGGGGGCACCTTGTTGTACAGCTTCAGACGCTGCTGGGTCGACGTGATGGCGGACAAGACGGACTGTCGGTTGACACGAGACTTGATGTTGGAGGCTGTACCCTGCGGGGCTGTCAGTAATCCGCTGTTTCTTCCATGGTTCGGGATCCATCAATGAGGGTTATTTCATACGTATTCTTCAGCCAACATCTTGGCAACCCGAGAAATCTGATCCTTGGGAGCTGCGTGGCGGTTAGCATCATCGATCGGGTGCTCGCTGGGGTCGGTGTCGAGGTCGAGGGCGGAGCAAAAGAGACGTACGGATGATGAGGGAAATCATGGAAGTTCCATTTCCTCGGGCGGCCTCGAGGCGCTTGATCAGTTTCTTGATCTTCCAGATCTCGATCTGTTTCCGGCATTGTCAGGTACTGCTGCTGTATAACTCTGCAATTTCTCGATGCGAACGCGGGGCAGCATGGGGAGGCAAAAGGAGGGGCACCATCAGGGGTCGCCAATATTTTTTTTCCCTCTGGTGTACGCCTCATTTTTTTTTTTTAAACTTACGTTCTTCTCCGCCTCACCGGCCTGAGGGTCGCTCATGATGAAGGAGTTTGAGAGTGAAACCCTGGATAAAAAAAAAGAAGAAGAAGACAAGCAAAACAAAAATAAAAGAAGGAGAGTATCCCACCGCTTGACGGGTCCTTGATCGAGAGCGCCGGCGCGTGCGAGCGTGACACTGAGTCGAAGGAGGGCAGCGAGTGTTTGTTGGAGGAGAGTCGGAGGTGCTGCAAGGCTTTTGGTGGTGGTAGCACCTCGTTTTTACCCTACCTCCGGAAAATCCCCCCCAAAAACTGAAGTGGCGGGCGCTGCTAACAAATATTAGGACCAGCCGCCTGTCCAAGGCAATATTTTCGCCTAAACGTGGCTCAAGGGCGGGAGCATTATGTAAGCTCTCGACGTCACCAGCTCCGTCTTTTTGCTTGTGAGCAGCTTGTCATTCCCATCGTGCCTTCACCGCCCGGCAAAACGCACCGAGTCAAACGCTCTCCCGAGGACGAGATACATACAGTACTGAGGGCGATTAGATTCACGGCGATATCCCTGCATCAATCATCCCGGCAGCAACATCTGAATATCGAATCACGCGGACTGGTGTCTAACAGGCGGAGCAGCCAGCTGAAACTGTCAACCTCTGACGCACAATCGCCCTTCCCTTCCAGCCATGGCCACCGAGCTCGGCAGCACCATCCAGGCCGGCCACATCAGACGGCATCCCGACCCGCGACAGGACGTTGCGCCGTCCACCGCCGCGGACAGGCGCCACCTGGTCGACCTCCACAGCGCTCGCCGCAGCGACATCGACGTCTCCGAAGACGAAGACGACATCCCGTACAGCGTCCTGCGGCCCCCCAAGAAGCAGTACCACCTCCCTCCACTGCCGGACCTGCGCTTCGAGCAGAGCTATCTCCACAGCATCGCCTCGGCAGATACTTGGTGGAAAATATTGCTCATCACCGTCAGGGACCAGGTTGGTTACACCGATTGCCCTCCCTCGAATAGTGATCACAATGACTCAGGAAGGATTGTTGCTGACGCATGAGATCGCAACAGGTATTGATGCCCTTGGCTCAGGGCGTCCTGCTAAACTTGGCGCTGGTTGGGTGGCACCACTGGAACAAGAATGCTAGACTACACGGCGACTCAATAGGCGTTCGCCTGAGGAGGTGGTGGTATGGCGTGAACAACTGGAAACTGCCCAACAACCATAACATCAAGAAACGTATGTAAAGCAGCAGGGCGGTGGGCTTGGGGCCGACACAAATACTCTGTTCATTAGCATGTATTATTATCATCTCGTCGACTATGCGGATACACAGTCCTCTTTTGTTTGTCTATCATGATATGGGAGAGAGCACATCCTTTCTCGATCCCAACCCTATCCTCCACACCTGAGAAGAACAAGAACGTCCGTGACCACCTTTCGGATGGCGTCGAAAGCCCTCTGCGTTTTTGTGAGAGAAACCTGATTTTTCCTGATTTTCATGCCCTGTGTCTAAATTCGTGGCTTTTAACTGATGGTACACTTAGGAGGGCAAAGAAAGAAAAGAGTAAAATAGAAAAAGAAACACTTGTATCGGACCGTCCGCCGCTTGATTGAACCATAACTCCCGAGAGGAAACAAAAAAGTAGATGATCCGAATTATCACGTCTTACTCCTGGCTGATAATTTTGACAGTCTCGGGTACCAGTTGTGCCGGTTGCTTTTCAGGGCTTCCTCTAAATGCCAAAGAAGTTGCCGGCGCGACAGAGGGCACAGTCGACTGATCTCCTGCTTGTTTTTCGGTAGGTTGTGGCGTTGTAGGCCTCTCCGAAATCTTCTCGCTGGGCGCAGGCGCCGTCGCCGCGGTGTCAAGGGACTGCTGCTTGGGCGTAGGCGTATCCGGTGGTCCGGTTGGTTCATCCTTCATGTCCTCTTCTTTGCTGGCGGGGAGTCTGTTCGCCGCTTGCTCACTGGGTGTGAGGACTCCCTTCAGTTTGGGCGGAGTCACCGACAGTTTCACGACCAGTGTCTGAGGCGCCACCTCCAGGTCGTCCTCATCCATGGCTTCGTCCTTGAACTCGTCTTCATCGTCCGACTCTTCTGGAATCTGAGCCTCGACATCCTCTTCATCGTCCCCAAATTCGGCCTCACTTTCCTCATCATCCGTATTCGTGGAGGCATTCGCTCCAGAATTCGCCGCTGCCGCTCTGCGCGGCCGGCCAGTAGGGTTCTCTGCAGCCGCCTCACCAGTCTCCCCTTGGGTATCATTTGGTAGGTCTTCGCCTGTGGTGACATTGAGCCGGGGAGGGGCTCGGACAGTGCGGCCGCTTGATGTAGTGACAGGTGCCGTCTCCGCTGGCGTAGTGGTCCCAGTGTTGCGGGCTGATCGCCTATAGCCAGTGGAATCCGAGAACACGTCTTCGTCGTCGGAGTACGTGTACTTCATCCGCTTGCCGCGAGTACGGCCTTCGTATAATGAGAATCCGGGCTCTGGGCGCTTGAATTGTTCTTTGCGCATCTGCCGATACTCTCGTCGCTTTCGTTTCTACGCTTCTTGTCAGTTCATGATTCCAAAGAGGCACACGCATTGACAGGCAGAAGCTACCTCTTCTCCTGCTTCGAACCGCGGGATGGCTTGGAGAATCTTGTGGCTGAGCTTCTTGGCCTTGGGGCCCCCGTCCTTGGTTTCCAGTTTCTCAGCCAGAGCTTTGAGCTCGTCAATGCTCCCGGCAACGCTCCACCAAGTGCGGTTGGTACCAGCAGGATTGCTCTCGCGATACACACGAAAAGCGGTATCATCTTGTCCCTCGACCAGAAAGTACCGGCGCTTATCTCCATCTGATCCCCATGGTTGAACCGCACGCGGTTGGTTGATATCGTCCTCGTGGCGATTTTGTTTGTATGACTGGTTGATCAAACCCTTGAGGGTTTCCGACGAAGACATAGCCCAGAGAACGAGGTAACGCAAAAGATTCAGCTGTACAAATTAGATGTCAGCTGTTTGAGATTTCGTCCGAACCTCTTTTCTTGAAGAAAATAAAAAAAGAGTCGCTGGCAGAGAGGATACGCACTCTTTCGGTAGGGTTCAGAGAGGCAAAGGTTGCGCCACCAGCCAGCGGATTCTTGTCCTCCCATGAACGGGGCCATTGGTTCTTGTGAGATGCGACAGCGTCTTCCAACGCCCTGCCGTAGTGACCTGGTCTGTAGGTGAAAACAAAGGAGGGGAGGAAACACGATTAGCCCAAGCGCTCGCGATGCTGGCATAGGACGGAAGGGGCCTATCATTACTTGACATCCTGCTTCCGGTTCAGGAGAAGTCCGAGGACGGCGCATAGGAAATGTTCGACTCGATCGCCGGGGATGGGCTCGACAACGTCTCGTTCCAATTCCTGCGGTCCGAAGTGGGCGAGGGATTTGGGGAATGCGTCGCTGAAGCGGCTTCGAAACATGACCAGAAACTGCAGTAAGCCTATTAGTGAGCCGAATGACGTCTGCACGCGAAATTTCGCGTCTGCTCGACACTGTGAACGCGCCCGTCGCCACGCAGAAGCGGCGGGCATGGAATGACGAGAAACAGCACAAGCTGGCGAGACAGGAGAGACGCACTGCGATATCGGGGTTGTCGGCCAGGACATATTCGTGAGGTGGTGAGGGCGATCGTTTGCGCGGCGGCGGCGAGGGCTCCTTTGGCGGCTGCTCTGACAGCTTGGAGAAGAACTTTAGGATCCCCGACTTGGCGCCGGTCGGCGCGTCGTCACTGAGGTCGTCTAGCTCGGCATCAGAGGGGACGGGCGACAGGGACGAAAGAGACGAGAGATCGGACGAGTCGTCGTCGGCGGCAGCCATGGCGCTGAGGCTCAGGTCGTTGCGATGGCGGTGCTGTGTGGATGAAGGAGGGAGGTGCAAGAGGCAGGTCGTCTGCTCAGACAGAATGTGGATGCACTAAGGTCGCAGCTACAGATCACTTCTGATAGGCCACGGGCGGTTATCAAGTTGGTAGTCGCCAGTCACCTTTACCAAACAATTGCAGTCTCAACGGCGGTGCTACAGACAAGAGGCAGCTCTGAGGCCAATCTCCATCCTTAAAGCTCTAGCTATGTTCATGTGTCTTTGACGACCCAGTCTGTATTTCGGCATAACCATTGCCCGCGCATGCCACAGATTTCGAGTCTCATATCGATCCCTCGCAGACTGCGGCCACGGCCAAAAGTAGGCAGAGCCCAGCAGGCAGAGCTTGGGCCAGCCCGAGACGGCCTACCTATCCAGTACCAAGCCAATGCCCGTATCATCAAATCCGGCCAAGGTCGTTTATGCTTCAACCACCCCAATGGCGCAGCGTCCCGTCATTTGCATCCAGCTTGGTTTTGCGAGTCTCCCCGCATCCCAAGCCCGTCACCACGTGTGTCAAGCGTAGAGCAAGCCGCTGAACGTACGCTTTTCGCTGGAGAAGCGAGGACAGCGCGCCCATCAAGGGAAACAATGATTCCTGAGCAACGCTTGAAACCCGGCGTCCAGTGTCGCATTCGCTCTTGGATATGGCGCGTGATGCATGATAGCAAGAGCATAACAGGGGAGCAAGTCAATATAAGTCAAGGTTAGCAAGAGAACAGAGTTCGCATTGGATGCACACAGTGACAAATGCTTAGCAACATGAATGGTTCAGCGTTGGTTTCCGCGCAGGGCGAGGCGCGCCTCGTGGGTTCAGAGACGCTCAATCTCACGGCACGTCAATTGAGAGGTCTTTGGTCATGGATGAAGTACGGAGCAGAAAATGTGGGGGTTTTGATGCCCCTGTCCTTCAGCAACCGTCGACAAAATAAACGAGACGCGAAGGAGATGCTTGTGAAGAGGGAGATTCGGTGCCTGTAGTAGGTACTCGATGACAAAGAAGGATACATCTGTAAGTCCTGTGTCGTATAATTTGCGTGGATGTGAGGTTCGCAGGAGTCTTCTCTGCAAGAAGATCAAAAAGCTACCTTATGACTCAAGAATCAACAGAGAGTACCTCTTCTTGAGCACAAGCGCTTGATTTCTTTCTCTCCAGACAACACGTGAATCCGGCGCTTTGCTGTAATCCAGGTATCAACTGAATGCCTTGCATGTCATCTTTCGTCCCGCTTATTTTGTCCGCCGCTTGAGAGCCTTGGAGAAAGTAGAGACCCACCCGGTCTGTCCAGCGCTGGCCAATGCGCGAGCCGGAAAAGTTCAGTCACGTGGTCAGGGTTCCTCTTGTGTGGCAGAGGGTCCCGCACACAAAAAATTATCGAAAGCCCGGCCAAGCGAGCGCCTCTTTGTCAAAACACCAAGCGGCCGGACCTCAGGTAAAGCCTCCCAAACTTCTCGCGCTGCCGGCGGCCCAGCAACTGACATCAATCCCTCCCGCGCAGCTACCCCGAGATTCACAATGGGTCGTGTTATTCGCAACCAGAGAAAGGGCCGTGGCTCCATCTTCAGTGAGTAGCCGGCTCCCCGAGATGAACGCTTTTCGACATCGAAATCGAAAGTCTTTGCGTCTTCGAGATGCTCGAGATCTCTAACCATGTGTGTTCACAACAGCGGCCAACACGCGCCTGAACAAGGCCCCGGCCAAGTTCCGCACCCTCGATTATGCCGAGCGTCACGGCTACGTCCGCGGTATCGTGAAGGACATCATCCACGACCCTGGTCAGTCCAACCCCCGAGAAACGAAGAGCTCGACAACCGACGAGGAAGGGATTCGGGAATCCATGGGGTCGAAAGTGTAGCTAACGAGGGAATTGTTGTTTGCGTGTGTATAGGTCGTGGTGCTCCTCTCGCCAAGGTCCAGTTCCGCCACCCCTACAAGTACAAGCAGGTCACCGAGACCTTCATCGCCAACGAGGGCATGTACACCGGCCAGTTCATCTACGCCGGCAAGCGCGCTGCCCTGACCGTCGGCAACGTCCTGCCCGTCGGTGAGATGCCCGAGGGTACCGTTGTCACCAACGTCGAGGAGAAGATCGGCGACCGTGGCACTCTGGGCCGCAACTCTGGTGGCTACATCACCATTGTCGGCCACAACCCCGACGAGGGCAAGACCCGTATCAAGCTGCCCTCTGGCGCCAAGAAGGTCGTCCACTCTCGATCCCGAGGAATGATCGGCATCGTTGCCGGTGGTGGCCGAACTGACAAGCCTCTGTTGAGTACGTGAACCCCGAAAACTCCCTGCTGGGGAGGATGTCGAAAGAAAAAAGAAAAGACTGGAGGAAAATGGAAGATCGGAATGCTAACAAATTCCACAGAGGCTTCTCGTGCCAAGCACAAGTTCGCTGTCAAGCGTAACTGCTGGCCCAAGACTCGTGGTGTTGCCATGAACCCCGTGGACCACCCTCACGGTGGTGGTAACCACCAGCACATTGGTAAGGCCTCTACCATCTCACGGTATGCCGTGCAGGGACAGAAGGCCGGTCTTATTGCCGCCAGAAGGACGGGTCTGCTCCGTGGTACTCAGAAGACGAAGGAGTAAGGTGGCTAAAATTCATGGTCTCATTGGGATGGTGTTACAGTGGCTTTCTTACTATGGATGGTGCCGGTCAGGAATGGAACTTGGCATGGCTCCTCTGGCAAGTACTATTATGACATTTCGTTGCAAATAAAAGGAACAAACGACGAGCCAATTTTCTTGCACCCTCTGGACGTGAATGAGTCGGTGGTTGTGGTCATATATACACCAAGTTAGATATCCTTGTAATGACACTATTCACGCGCATGGGGCCTAATCTCAATGACACTGATTGACGCGCATGAGGATATCGGGTCTTTGGACGTTTTCAACTTCTATTCGGTATGAGCAGTGGCATGTTCATATCCAAGTGCCTGCATCATAGTAGGTACAAACCTTATATCAGGTACCTATGCACGTCGGTCTGATAGACCTCAAATACCTAGGAAATACTACCTACCTCATTGATCTCACTTCTCATTCCCAATCTGGTCTATCAGCGAGTTTCTGAGCTCGGGCTTGTCCAGCTGCAGGTGCTCCGTACAGGTCTCTAGTGCTATGTACCGTGTACGGCTACAGGTTGTCGACAGTCCCTTTTCTGCGTCTCTTATTGCCCAATACTGATTCAACAACCTCCTTCCTTTCCGTACGAGCGCATGACACAGACACGATGTAAGAAGCTTTACAAGACTGAGAGCTCATGATGCCATGTCAAGCGGCTAGACCTGATACCCAATCCCATCGAATGGCAAAACAAGCAACTTCATGGTACCGTAGCAATCGTAGGTACCTAGGTAGCTAACCTAACCTAAATACCTTATAAAGAAAGGCCACACAACTCCGGCGCAGTCAACCATCGGACACAAATTACCTGCCCGCCACGAAGAGGAAAAAAGAGCAGGGGAAGCAGGAGTAAATAAAGCTCCGGGGGCCCGCACGGAATGCGGAATCCCTCTTCCTGCGAAAAGTCTGACATCTCTGACATGCATTTTGACATTGTATGTACAATAACTCCGTCAGGATGTACACGTATAAGAGGGGATCCGTTCTTCGTGGGGATCGGACTTTTATAGCAGCCACCTTTATCGAGAGACGAGAGAAGCATTGACGAGTATAAAGACACATCAGTCAGCTGTCTCTCTAGAATATCAACGTCCGTCAACCCGGTATATTTAGATAGTCAAATGCCCCATCCAGCGTTGAGACGCATGCAAATAGAAACTCAATTCAATTACTTCAACCTGCACCACGTCGGAGTACAAGCACCTGCCTTACCCGTAAGCAGCTGCCACCGCGGGGCCGCATTTCATCTCATCCAACCAAACCCCCACCATCTTGTCGTACCTGGTACAAAGCTCCTCCGAAACACAAGAGGCCCCAGCGCAAAAGGGAAAAAAACGACATCCCCGCTAAATTATTACTTGCGACAGAGTTCCCCTCCAACGAAGCCAAAGTCCTCCACTTCCTCTCCTCACAACTCGATTCCACATTCTCTCCTCCATTCATTCTCTGCCCTTTGTGCCTCACTTCAGATTGGACAAATCCAAGTCGAAAAAGACATCGTCAGACCAAAACACCAGTCACAATGGCTCCCAACAAGGAATTCGCCCTCATCTGCCTGGAGAACCCCCTCCTTGGTATGTCCCCCCTTACCCTTCCTCTACCAAGCAGCAACCGCTAACAATTGTCACATCATAGACATCCAAGCCGTCGGCGACCAGGCCCTCCTCGACAAGTACTCCCTCAAGGCAAACGACGCCGTCCTCGCCGAACCCCACCAGCTCGGCATCTACGAGGACCTCCTCAACAACTACGACGCCAAGCTCATCGCCGGCGGCGCCGCCCAGAACACGGCCCGCGGCGCCCAGTACCTGCTGCCCGCCAACAGCGTCGTCTACCTCGGCGGCGTCGGCGACGACAAGTACGCCGCCATCCTGCGCGACGCCGTCAAGGCCGCCGGCCTCCGCGTCGAGTACCGCGTCGACGACAAGCAACCCACCGGCCGCTGCGGCGTCGTCATCACCGGCCACAACCGCTCCCTCTGCACCGACCTCGGCGCCGCCAACCACTACGACCTCGACCACCTCAAGAAGCCCGAGATCTGGTCCCTCGTCGAGAATGCCGAGGTCTTTTACGTCGGAGGCTACCACTTCACCGGTAAGTACAGACTACGGCATGACCTTACACAGATGACGAAGAGAAGCGAGAGGAGCATCTGCAAAGAAAGCAATTTCTCATTGAAAGATCTACCTGATATGGCTATCCCACTCACATCATGCCATAAGGAGGAGGAGGGGACCCAATCTAGAGCAAGGAAGAGCTGAGTGACTGACTAAAACTGAATCGCAGTCTGCCCTCCCGCCATCATGGAGCTCGCCAAGGAGGCTGCCGACAAGAACAAGGTCTTCGTCGTCTCCCTCTCCGCGCCCTTCATCCCCCAGTTCTTCAAGGACGTCGTCGACGCCAGCGCCCCCTACTGGGACTACATCATCGGCAACGAGGCCGAGGCCGCCGCCTACGCCGAGGCTCACAACCTTCCTTCCAAGGAGCCCAAGGACGTCGTCAAGGTCCTGGCCAACCTGCCCAAGATCAACACCCAGCGCAAGCGTGTTGCCATCATCACCCAGGGCACCGAGCCCACCCTGGTCGCCATCCAGGGCGAGGACGAGGTCAAGGTCTTCCCCGTCCACCCCCTGGACCCTGCCCTGATCAACGACACCAACGGCGCCGGTGATGCCTTTGCCGGTGGCCTGGTTGCCGGTATCGTCCAGGGCGACTCTCTCGAGACGTCCATCGACAAGGGCCAGTGGCTGGCTAAGCTGAGCATCCAGGAGCTGGGTCCTTCGTAAGTTTTTTTTTGTCCTTTGTCTTTTCATTGCTGCCTCATCATTCCCCATCCTCCATCAACAACCACTTGAAGCTCACCCAAGCTAACGTATCTCTGCTCAGATACCCCTTCCCCAAGCAGACATACTCGGCCTCCTCTTAAAAGGTGCTCAGGATAGCACATTGCTCTTGTCGCCCATGCCCTTGAATGGCACGGAAAGGAAATTGGCGTTGAGGGAATAAAACGGGAGGAAAAAAAAGGGTTTCAACAACGGCGTTTTGCATCAAATACCTAGGGTAGAGAGCCCAGAAGCAGTGGCTCGCTTTGCATAGCGATTTCGGTATCCTCCACGATACCCGATCATTCTGTGTGGTTTTTATACCTCATGATTTCTGAAAATCAATTGATGATGAATGAAAGACCAAATTTGCCTGTTCCTCAATGTCGTCTCTTTCTGGAGTGAGACTAAAAGGCGACTTGATTGATCGACCCCTCTCAGTCGAATCTTCTCATCTTGCCTCAAAACTCATAGTCTTTCCTCCATCCAGTCGACCGAAACGAACAAATCAAAAGGGCCGTGAATCAGAGGCCGGAAAAAAGTGAACATGACAAACACTGCCGCTGCAACGACCATGCACTGCCGAACGAAGCATCGCGAAGTTCAAATCACATCTCCAGTATTGCGTCGCAGCAACTTTGTAAAGGACCGCTGTTCATTCTTCGTAAATGCCGACTCCATCATGCCTTGATTGGCAGTTCGTGAGGTGTGTCTCCCGCCGTCCGATGGAGCACCGATTCCATCCAGAGGCTTATTCATCGAGGTCTCAGTGTACCCTTCATCTACCTGGAGTCTTGATAGGCCGATCGCATGACGGCCTTGTTGTAATCCGACGTCGTCTGATCGATTTGGAAAACGTCATTGTATGCCCGGCCCTCGAGAACGAGACGGCTGCGGAGAATGGTCAAGGCATCCACGGGAGGCTGTGCGTTGTAATGCGAACCACTTGGCGGAGTGCCTTGGTAGAGGCTGCTCGGGTGCGAAAACGCAGAGTTACCCGATGAGGCCGGCATGGCACCAAAGGTCTGAAGCTCTTGCAGGTTCAACCCAGGGGGCAGAGACCCGGGATTCTGCGACCAGCGACTGAAAGATGACGTCCGAGGAGTGCTTGCGCTCCCGTTCAAGGCCTGCAGTAACTGCTCCTGATGGAGGGATCGAGCAGCTGCGCCTGCAGGGCTGCCGACTCCACTGACCACGCTCCGCGAGATGCGTTCCCACACGTCGCGGCCTGGCGTGGCAAAGGGGTCATCGAGAGGTGCGCTTTCCGCCGCAGACGCATTGGGAGAGGGCGTTGCGTGATAGTGGCTGCTCGGGGTGTCTCGGCTCGCAGGCGGCGCTGAATCCCGGGTGACATGCGGGTTAGGGGTGCCGAACCAGGACCATGGAAGAGACTCGTATTTGGGCGACGCGATGGACGAAGTAGGGCTCGGCTGGGGCTTCAGCGAGCCGGCCGCATCGTTTGCGGATGGTGTTTGCTTCGGCGAGTGCTCGAGCTCCATGGGCGTCGGTGGTCGCAAGAACGGCGCCACCATGTCGAGCACCGTTTCAGTAGCTCGGTCCATCACCTCAGAGTCCTCATTGACATCGTCAGAGTTAGTCAGCAGGCGTCGGCTTGCCTCCCGCTGTCTTTCGTCAGAGTACGGCGCCACATCCGCTGTTGCTCCATCATGAGTGTTGAGCACGGTCCGGGTCGTCTCTCCTTCGTCTGCAGTTGGCGAAACATCGACTGATTGAGTGGTAGGTGCAATATCCTGTGCTTCGCTGAATTGAATCTGCGGCTGCTCAGCAGCGGGCTGGTACTCAAAAACCAAAAGAGTCCCTTCCACTTGAGAATCTCTATAGATCAAAGGGAAAGCGGCTTGGTTAGCCAAGAAATAGGCGCAACGGATGATGTCAAGGATTCTTCCGGCTCTTTCAATCGACGGGGACGGGCAACCGTCGAGAGCCTGAGCGGAGGGCTTGCGGACGCCATCGTCGCCGCAGTAGGCTCGGCAGTATTCAGGAAGCTGTTTTTCGTCAAGTGGCTGGAATCCATAGATCAAGATGTCTTCCGGAAGCAGATAGGGGCAAGACTTTGAGTTGTCAAGGTTGTAGAACTCAGCGCAGAGCAAGCTCAAGACTTTGCCCAGGTTTTGAATCATTCCGGGAATCGCCGCCCCAAACGCATCTGCCAGGGCGGAGATCTCGTCACGGCGGGCCACGAGCCACATGCTATACACGCGCAAGACGGGGAGAAGGGCTTCGACGACAGGGGTTGTCTGCTCACGAGAGGCGTCGGTGGCATCCGACTCCTGCTCGAGGCCCTTGGCGCTGGAAACAGCCTCCCGAAGCTCGGCTTCGAGGACTTTGCACAATGTGGAAAGAAACATTGCGTTGAAGCGGACTGTAAAATGATAGAAGCGCATGGAAGTCTCCGTCTGCTTCTCTGTTCATCATTTGTCAGTAACTTGCGCTTCCCACAAGGACGATATCACTTACCGGTGGACTGAGCTGTGGCTATGTTATGCGCCAGCATGTTGACCATTGCCATTTTGAGGAGGATACCGAGAGACGCAGGATTTCGGCAAGCCATTTCCAGCCGGTGCATCACTTCGCCTTCCAGCTCGGCCTGCTGATGAAAGACTTCCCCTCTATAGAAGTAGGCGTGCAGCTTCACAAACCACATTGTGAAGTGAGCTTCCGGAATCGAGGGATTGGGTCGAGCCCTCGAGCCATTAGGGGCCAGCACCGTCTTGAACTCGGTCTCCAAGTTGAGCTGGGCGTTGGGGTGGGGAGTTTGCACGGCCAAGGCTCGGTAAAAGTTGTAGACGATATCGAGATGGTTCCCCTGTTCAAGATGGATGATGCCCGTTTGGTGGAAAGCGAAGCCGGATTGAGGCTGGATATGGTGAGCCAAGCCATAGTATACCAAAGCTGCTTCATAGTCGGAGCTCTTGTGTCGTGCCTGGATCCGGTAGCGAGTCAGGTCTCCCAGGTGAATGAGGTTCAGATGGGAAGAGTGCAAGACCTTGCGCTGCAGCTCATCCGAGACCGGGCTCACATTGGCTTTGGCACCCATTTGGTCGAGCTCCATTCCTTGCGCGACTCGCTTGAGCTCGGGGATATCGTAGTACGCGCACATGCGCTGGAGATAGCCCTTGTAGAAGTTGGCGGCGATGCGCAGGAAGTTGTGGTACATCTTCTCGACCTTGCGCTTCTCGACCGCGTGGGAGGACTGCTTGAGGCGGCCCAGGATGCGCCGATACTCGGTGTTGACCGAGGTGTGCATGGACCATAGATGCTCCTCGGTGTTCTGAGAGAGGGCATACTCGAGATCGTGGAAGATGGTGGATACGCAAGCGAGGCGGAACCTGTGAAGGAGAGCGAGCGTGTTAGTCAATGCCAGCGCCCAAGCGTGCTGCAAGAGTCGGTCCGCATACTTGTCCAGATTGCTGTCTATCGCTTCGAACTTGGAGATATCGACGCCGGAAACATTGCCGGGCGTGAGCTTCCCAATGTCTCTTACGAGGAGCTTGCGGAGCTTCTGGGCGTTACTATTGCGACGGCGTCAGTATCATCTTCCGGCCAAAGAGCTCTCCTGAGAAAGCTGCGCCGCAGTCAAGACGAAGAGGGCAAGATGCCACCACTCCTCTCGAGGGCTTGCGCGACCATCCCGGGACGACGCAAAGAGCACGTACCGCCAAGAATTGGCCGCTGGAGGGGCAGAAGAGGCCATGTCGCGGACGGGCTCGCTGTGCCCCGGAGGTCGGCAGATGGTGGTGTGAATATAGCGGTTGTCTAACGGCGGGCGGCGCGATGGTCGTCGGGCGTAGGTAGTGGGAGGTAAGGCAGATGAGATCTCTTCAGCTACGCAGCCGTCTCATGCTCTCGGGGATCCAAATCGCAAAGGTCCAGACAGTCCATAACTCGAGGCCGCGTCGGATCGGGAGGGCTGGTACCGGACTCGGCTGGCGGAAATCGGGCAAGCAGCTGGGAGAGAAAACATTGGTGAAGGCGGGCGCGAGTGTTCCAAGGATGCGAACACAATTGGACTATGGGGCTTTTTTGTTTGGCTGACCAGCTTCCGGCGAGGTCGTGCGTGTCGTGAGAGGCGGGCGGCGTATGGCGGCGCTTTCTGCGACAAAAGGGTCCGGGATGTGATTTTTTTTATGGAATGAGGGAATGGCGATAACAAAGTGAGCGGCTTCTGAACGGAACCCCTCAAGGTTGGGTTAGTCAAGCAAGTACAAGTACATTAGCTTGTCGCTTGCAAGTGAACGCGGTGGGCTTTCTTCGGCTGTTCGCTCTCAGGCATTGTCTGGGCAAGGGAACAGAAGAGCCATGCCAGGACAACAAGGTGCTCAAAAGGTGAGAAGACGCCAGAACTGAGCAGAATAGCTCTTACTTATACGAAGAGGAACAAGTTTGTGTTCGATTGAAAATAACCAACAGCTGTAGCAATGACCAATGGAGACGCTTGGTCGGTTGGTGTTGATGGTTCTGTGATGGCGTGTTCAAGCCCTTCTTTGGTGCGGAGCTCGTCACCAGCACTGTGCCAGGCCGGTTCTTGTTCGCATTTTGCTGTGGCTGTCGAACTCGACGCCTCGAGCCTTGAAGGCTATTTGCGAGAACTGGCACTTGTCAAGTATCTTGCTTGATCTACCTAAGATAGATTCAGTGTGCTTGAGAGTGTAATGTAATATCAAGCTCAACAGCGCTACAGAATGCTTCATGTGTTGTCAAACAATGACCTCATTGACAAGGATCGTTGAATCACAAACCAAACTCAACCAGATGCACCCAACTCGGAGTGCTACAGAATTGGATCTGCGCATGCGCCTTAGAAGGCAAGGACCTAAGGTACTAGTAAATTCGTTCCAAGGTTGCCAAAATCAGAGCTTCCAGTGAGTGCCTGGAGACGCGGGGTGGGGCAGGACCCCCCGCCAGTACTATATCCCTTCAGGCCTTATTCCATCGTCTCAGCCATTGACCTCAATGTTGGGCGTCATTCTCAAGCGTATCGTCCATCTTCCATCTCATTCTCAACTCACGACACCTTCACTTGCCTTTGTCCCCAGGACCAGCGCCACAGATTGAGTTCATCCTCGACGAGCCTTCAAACGCATCATCTTTTGTTGTTCTAAACTGTAGCCAATTCAAGTCTGCTTTCCTCCTTGAGCTTGAACCTCACGTCTGCCCGCATCTGCATCTATCCGCATCCCACTCCCCCCTCATCACGCCCTCACCACGAAAAACCGCTTGTCCACTTCAAAGAGTAATACACGTCTTGCCCCACAAAGCTCACCGTATATTAAAACAAAAGATGAAGCGCTCACGAGAGCCGGAAGAGCATCTAGAATTCGATCCTCAAGCCGAGGGTTCTCACCATCTCGCAACCGCTGACGCTGACCTTCCACCCGTCTCGAAAATCGCCGACCTCGACTCGGCCGTCGAAGACGACGACAGCGAATTCGCAATGAGGTGCTCACTGCCTCCCCACAAGGAGCCTCTGGGCTTCCGGTATTACGGCGACTACGAGGCGCACTATCACAGATTCCACACAAACAGATGCATTGAGTGTCGCAAGAACTTCCCCACTAACCATCTTCTCGATATACATATCGAAGAATGCCATGACCCCTTGGCAAAAGTCGCCAGGGAAAAAGGCGAGCACACGGTAAGCCGAAGGCGATATTCCTATGACCTTTGTCGTGGGTAGAGCTGCACTAACATGGTCCAGTATTCCTGCTTTGTCGAAGGGTGCGAGCGCAAGTGCAAGACTCCTCAGAAGAGGCGGCTTCATCTGATTGACAAGCACATGTACCCCAAAAACTTCTTCTTCGCCGTCACAAAGGAGGGTATCGACGGCAAGCGCTCACTCCTCATCGAGACCGGCCATCGGCGCAGGTCGTCAGCTGGCTCCCAAGCGCAGGCCAAGGAGCTTCGCCGCCGTGCGAACACGTTAGACAAAGAGGCGTCCAACTCGGACGACAAGTCCCAGGCCCCTCTGCCCTCGACCACAACACAGGCGGACGGAGGCAAAGCGAAGCCGGAGAAATCAGTCGACACTGACATGGCAGATCTGACGGGGGCCATGTCGGCTCTACAGTTTGTCCCTTCGAGCATCCGGTTTGGTCGGGGCCGGCCAGGTTTTGCGAAAAGTTGAGGCGGAGAGGGAATCACATTGCAGTTTCACTGGAGGTTTGCGGGGAAATGATCAGCATGCTATTATGAGAGAAAATTGTTCAGCTAAGATTCAGGATATCTACCTCTTCGATTCCAACAACAAGCCAATGTCATGACCCTTTCCCTCTCTTCCCCGTCCATGCTTGGGGTAACTTGATCGCGATCCTGGTCCCCAACGCCGTAACGCCTGTTCAATGTTTGATGAGTGTCCTTTGATGAAAGTCCGTTCAGGAATGTCGTCTGATCAATGTCCTTTGATTTTGATCGCCATCGCTTCTTCTTTAGTCGCTGGATGCGCAACCTCTGCAGCCGCAACTCACGCACTGCATATCGCCGTCTTCTTTCAGCTGAGCTCTCGGTACTCGGCAGATGCACGTGCTGTTGAAGTTTGTCTCTTTCGTCTGGACGCAGCGTAAGCAGCAGAGCTAAGTCAAACCGTCAGCATGATGCCCGTAAATACATGGAATAATATCATTGAAGCGCAAACAGGAAGCAACATACCTTCTCGTAGCCCTGCTTCTTCCACTTGGCGATGAGCATCGCATCGGCGTACCCGTTCTTCAGCAGCCACTCGTACAGCTGCTTGCTGATGGCCTCCTTCTCGTAGTAGAGATCGTACACGTAGCGGCTCCGCTGGTGCGCAATCTGGAAAATCTCCCACTGCGCCATGTGCTTCGGGCCCGGCGGCGGGGGCTTGTTCTGCGCATCCTTCATCTTGTTCGCAAAGACCAGGAGGTCGTCTTCGATGTCGCTGAAGCCCTCTGGCGGCGGCTTTCGTTTTGACGAGTGTCTAATGGCCGGCATTTTGTACGATGGGTAGGAACAAACAGGAGTTGAGGGAGTGAGAATGCAAAGATGAGCTGAGAGATCGTGAGGATTATGGAAGATCCAAATTTCGAGATTTCCAATTGCTGGTTGACGGTAGGAATAAGCTTGGGCGAGGTTCCAGAAGCGCGTCGACAAGGCTGAGCTAAGCCACAGCCGAGGGGCAAATGCTCCAAGTACCTCCGTACCGATGTGGCGCATCCCAAGCATCTGGCACCTTTCGCGGTCACGTGAAGCGCCCGACAGGCTCGGAGGTGGGCATGGCTTCAATTGGGAGCATCAGCTTCCAAACGTCACGGCACTGCATTTCCCCTTGCGCCGAGAAAGCAAACCACCGCCCGCCATGGCCGTTACGCCGACCCAATTCGCCAAGAAGACGGCGCAGTGTGAGTCTCTATGATTTGGTACATTGAATCCGTCTGGCAGAGCTGATGTGTTGGATAGCGACCAGCTGGTCGGATGCGAAGCGCCGAGTCCTTTCTTCCTACCGCGAATGGATCCGAGCTGTACGTCCCCACGAACTATCCCATATATGAGCGACGATATGGCACTTCGAAGAGCGCCGCTTGCTGTTTGGAATTGGTATGATCTTGGGGAACGAATATCTGATGGAGCGAAAAACGCAGGCGCCGGAGATCCAGACCATGTACAACGTCCCTCTGCCCGTCTCTGCCCTGCGGACGCGGATCCGACAAGAGTTTGAGCGACACCGATTCACGAACCAGCTGCCCGTCGTCGACGTCCTCCTCTTCAAGTCCCACGCAGAATACCAGGTACGAAACGGCCGGCTTTCAAGAAGCTCACGAGATCTTGCTTTCTGCGGGAGAAAGAAGGCAGCATGCTAATCGCGGGGCCCAAATACAGGAGACTATGAACTTCTGGAAGCAGCAGACGCACATCATGGCTTACTTCAGCGACAACTTTAGAGGAGACAAGAGGCTTCCGTCCAGCTTCATGGATGGCTTCCTAGAGGTGAGCTTGCAGAGCAGCGTTGGCACCAGCCGACAACGTACGGAGGGGCTAACGAACCTTTTGATAGGGCCGAAATTAGAAAGGACAATTGCAAGAAATATCAACTGTGTAAATATATCTCTGTGTAAAAGACGTTTCTTCTGTGCCAAAAATCCTGCCAAACGCCTTGAATTCGTACAATGCCCCCATATACAAGTGACCATCTTATGCATGTGATATACCCATTTTTTCTTCTTCTTGCATAGCAGCCCAGTTTCCCATCCATTACCACTTCTACCCCCGTCATGATTCATCGGTCAATACCCTGCTCTGCGTTGAAATGCTGCCTCTTTGTCCAGAACTCCTCGGCGACAACGTCACACACGTCCTGGAGGTCGCTCAGGCCCTTCTTAAGAGCGTTGACGGCCGTACCGTCTACAGGCGGGAGTGTTAGCGCGAATACGTGCTCCTGACTCATCAGGGTCGGCCTTACCGTATGTCTGTATCCTGATGTTCATCTTGGGCTCAGAGGGGTGAGGAATCGAGTAGGCGCAAAACTCAACATCAGGGCTGAACGAGCATTAGTCTTCAACCTTCCACGAGGTTCACGGGGTCGCAAACGTACTTTTTCATAATCACGTATCTCAGGGCATTGCCCAGCGTGTGACCTTCGTCGGTAAACTCGAATGACGCCGCCGTGTCCGTCGAGCCAGGGAGCTGTCAGCATCTCCGTTAGCGCATCAAGATTTCCTCTGAATCTCATAATGTGAGTTCCTGGCCATACAATTCGCACTCGCTGAGGGTCGACCTCCTCCTCTTCTTCTTCCTCTCCCTCCCCGGCCTCGGCGTCCTCCCTCATTTCGGCATCTTGGTTGACCTCGTCCTGAGCAGACGTCGGGACGTCGTGCATATCGGCGTCCTGGGACGTGACATCCTTTGTTCGTCCAGGCATCTTTTTCTCCTTTGGCGTCGAAAATGCGGAAAATTGATTTGTTGATGAACAGTATCGCGTTTCTGAAAATGAGGATATAAAATGAGATGAGATGGCCTTTTGTTCACTGTCGATTCTTATTTCCCTTTCGCCGTCTTGTCTCTTTCTCAGAGAATAGAAATTTGGCGGCTCATGAAATTTTGATAAGAGGCAGCGCCGAAAGTGGGGCGCCTTTTTTCCTTATCCGCCTGCCGGATTACGGAAGCGATGCGGAATTGGGTGGCTCCAATGCATGCGAGCAGCGCCACATCCGCAGGTGTTTCTTGAACTCCAGCAGCGACGTCAATGTGAATGTTCCATCAATCAATTTCCTCACGTTCGAGTGTTTCATAGTTGCTTCAGCTGGCATTCCCGGGTCTTGTCGTTCAATGCGCTCCCCAGTCCCTCCGGTTGCGTGCATCAGCAGCTCGAGTGTTAGCGATCTACATACACGTAGGCAATGCTGAAAACGTGCAACTCGCGGCATCAAGCGACATCGGGCCGTATCCAAGCTCTCTCACAACTCTAAGCCAGTAGGCCATATTTTCAAGTAGTAGCAGGTCAAGATTTGGTCCTGAACCAATCAAGATATGTACACGCAATATGGGGTTAATGTAGACGAGATGCAGTCCAAGTCCTGTTGTTGAAGCCTTTTCGGGATCGAAAAGGGGGAACGCCAATGCAACTCTGAGCATACGCTCAACTAAACTTGCCGCATGATATTGTGAATGGAAAGCCTTTGAACAACAGCTGATAGAAACGCAGGAGCATTCTTCATGTCTTCTTCAGATGGATCTGCTGACTTAGGTTCCCGTTGGTTCTCAGATTTGTGCACCAACGGTTTGCCCATTCAAAGTTTGGGGAGGCTGGCGTGGATAACACGCCACCAAACATCCAAAGGAACTTTCTGCTGGCAACATGGACACATAGGTACTTACACGGACTGACTCACTCGCATAAGCTACATACTCGCCTCTAGATGAACCCATAACCTCGCTCCTCTCATCATCCTGCTGCTACTCATCACTTCTGCCCTTCCTTTAACATCTATTGAAATACATTCAACTACCCGATTGTGATAGCTACACATCAGTACGATTCAAACTCTCGCTTTCTACCATGGAGGAGCTGAGCTACCATCAGAGGGCACTTGTCAGAGACTTCAATCGTCCCTTCAACGACATCACACGAGAAGAGAAACTCTGGTATCTCCGCACCGGCCTGGAAGCAGAGCATCGTAGTTACCAGTTTTGGATGTGCGCCTGGCGTACCTACGACTCTCCACTTGACGAATCTCTGCCCCGGATCCCGGCTTATCAACTCCAAGACATCTGCAACAAGTCAGTTCCCATCTATATCCTAAGGGGCCATTGGCGGCTCGCAGGTATCCTCAACAACTACATCTATCGACGATGGTTCAAGCCGTATCGCAGCGAGATCGAGTACGGTCGTTTCATTACCAAATTCATCGCTCTCAGAAGCACAGACACTCCTTCGCCGGCCACATTGCAGAGCATAAAGTCCCTGAACGAAGCTGTCTGCGCAGAGATCCATGAGCGTCGTCTAGGACACGACGTCGTTGTCGACCACCAGCATTACGTCCTTCAACCAATCTTCCAAGCCCTCTTTCTCGTTCTCAACCCAGCAGATTGGAACGGCGAAGATTCGAGCTCAATTGGCAAGATCCCCGTCATCCTTGTGCGTACTGACGTCAAAGATGGGCTCAGCAAACCAATCACATTCGAACCAATTGCCGACAAGATTGACGCTTATATCGAGGAAAACACCATCAGAACCACAGTTGAGGCCGCCATCGGTTTTGTGATGGACCTGGAGGCCCGTGAAGCGAGGGCATTTGGCCTCCAACCTGACCCCATTGCCTCGTGGAATCCAGATGCGGCCTTCTATGAATGGCGAGAGATCATGCCATTTGATCAACTGGTCGGGCCCAGCTCTCGGTTTGTGGATGACGAGCGATATCCGGAGTGGTCAGGGGCTGGTCATCGGATGGACACCGAAGAGAGTGTCGAAAATGAACAGAGAGAGCTCCGGCACTATGCTTATTCTCAGGGCCAGGAAACTACTTTGATTCGTCAGTAGTTATTTAAAACGGCTCTCGCGTACCTGATTATGAGTTCGTTGAATGGCTTCGCCTTGCGATGTTGTCATCGATCGGTCCCCGGATGGATTGGCGACTGTTGGCAATGTCTGCAATCACATCTTGTGTGGCCTTGGGGGCATTAAATCAAGGAGTGGCTGAGAGCCAGCACTATAACTTTACTTAGCAGTATCCCAAGTACATAAACAAAGGGTGCATAAAGAGTATGCCTTTCTATACTTACTGTATATCAGTTATTAAAAGGAGAAGTGTGTTATAGGCTATATATATATATATATATATATATGTTAAAATAGTATAGTTAATATATTTACTAGAGTAAGATAAAAGTATATAAACTACTTATATATTATATAATAGAAAGAATACATATTATATAATAGAAAGAAAGTAGAATAACTTCTACATATACTAGTGGTATTAGCTATAGTAGAGAAGACATAGATGTGATTTACTAGGACGCTGGATAGCCAAAAGCAATCGTCGTGCGCAGGCAACGTTGTTTGCCTGTAAAGATAATACTTCCCCTTACCTTAGTTAGGTTGGCTCCGTTGTGAACAGTCGACGCTTAAAGCGCTTCCATGTCGCCAATGCCAGAAATGTACATCCATAAGTTGCGGTCATATCGAGGCTTCGAAGAGAAGTCAATGTTGATGATGCCTTGACTCCAGTCTCCCCTTGAATGAAGTACACTACAATGGAACTCAAAGCTTTCGTGACGACATGTCCATCGATTGCTCTGCAAAGTCCCTGTTCACTTCATGATAGATAGGCGCAGATGCTGGCGAGTGTCTCCCCGGGGGCTCTCATCAATACGCGTGAACTAGCAGAGCAAGTCATATGCGATTTCGAAAACGTAGATGCGTGCCTGACGGATTTAAGTGCACGCTTTCCCCTAACGCTCTGCTTGTCGGTCATCCCCAACTTGACCATCTACTACCAACCATTGAAAACATGGCCCTTTATGAAGATTTACAGGATGTATATAGACCGCTGACTTGACAAGCTCACGGCGAGACGCTCGAAGCACATGGGCGGACAAGAAAGGGTGCTTAATTAACCTTGGCACATGCGTCTCTTTGGTCGCTCCTCCATTCGTCTGAATCGTGACGATGGAGGTGACCATTGGCTTTGAGTTGACGCCCTACCAATCGCGCCAGCCATGAATTGTAAGTCGTCGACACTTTCTTCCAGTGCGCTCCAGGTCTCTTTATCAGAAGATACGGTATGGCTTCGAGTAGGTGCATGTAGCTTGTATGTCAAGGAGTTACGACGGTTCCTCCCCTAGTGCCCTCCACAGCCAAATTTGCAGATATGCTGGTTGCCGTTACCAACTCTACAGCAGAAGCAGAGGAGCCTCACCTTGAAGGTATGTTCAGAAAGCCCGACGAAGAGACGCAGTTTGGTTACCTGTCGTTCACATGTCAAGTCGGGGATAATTTCTGCTTAATATCCCTTGTCGAGTTGTGATACTCGTGAATGAACTTGCGGCTGGCAATCATCAGCAAGTGGTGTCGAGTCCAGACGCCATGGCGATGCGGATACTGAACTACCAAAGAGCTTACATACTTACCAGTTCAAGTTTTCTCTTATATATAACTCGAAAGTTGCTATAATAGGGTTCTTCAAGAATAATCATCCCCATTTTGGTCATAGATGTTATATCCTTCACTTCGGTTGAGGCGGTTGCTGGTCACTAAAGGAGGAGCGAGTCATGCGCGAGAGGGTATATAGTGCGAGATTTTGGAGCAACCGAAGGACCAGGCCCGGGTAGCTCAATTGGCCAGAGCGTGCGGCTTTTAACCGCAAGGCTGGGGGTTCGAGCCCCCCCTCGGGCGCGTTTTCCTTTTGCTCCCTGGAAATAGTTTCTTTTTTTTCTTTTTCTTCTTTTCCTCTTTCTTCTATTTTGCACACGGGTAGCTCATGATATGGGGTCTGGACATGTGCATCGTCCAAGCTGTCGAAGAATGCTGGCTTTCAGTGCCACTCTGTAGAAATCCATCGCTTGGGTAACAATTCGCCAACCTGTATGCAAACTTGACTTCCTTCGATGCTCCGCAACGATCGCGGCCTCAAATTCGGGCAGCCATGTTGCTAGGTAGGCTGAACAGCCAAATGCCAGATCCCACATGCGCATCTCATCCTCTCTTACATTCTCACCACAAGTTCCACTTCAAAGTGTGCGATGATGCGGACTAGGTAGCAGTGGCATAAACACATTCGAGTGTACCTCGTGATATGCGCAGATTGTAAGCTACATGGAACTTACCCACCTTGCCTTACACAAAAGGGCTCCGGCCAGATATCATCCCGTATCAGTCGTCTCAACCGCGCCGTGTGCATGTCACTGCGTAACGGCACCGAAGAAACTCAGGACAATCTCGTTGCATTGCAGCGTGCAGTACGCACTCGAGACACCACGTCGGTGGGAGATGGATCTCGGCCCAGGAATACGGACAAGTTCAGTTGGTGTTACAGGGCTAAACAGGACGTCGAATCGAGTCGGTCACAGATTCAGAGGAAGCAAAGAAGAAACCCTCCACCGGAATTACATCACCTGCCGTTCATGTCTGTCGCACATAGACACCCTGGGGTCCTCTCTCTCTCACTCACTCACTCACTCTCGGTGGTCCCTGGCTATCTACGGTCAAATCAGCTCGCGGCGGTGGCCACTCGGGGAAACTGGCGGCAGGCTGCTGTCACGAGCAAATCTCGTGTAACGCAGGCCAAGAGATCATTGGATCATGGGCAGTACCTAATGATTGTATACTACACGCAAGTCGTGCACAGATTGCAAGAGAACGAAACCGGGGATATGATGATGATTGTGAAAGGAAGAGACTGAAAGTTTGTCAAGGTATTCTTGCTTTCAAGTCTCATTGTATAATTCGCCTTAGTATCCCGTTCGGCCAAAGCACCACGATGAAACAAAACGGCAGCAGGTTGATGAAGCCCCCAAAAACGTCCTCTTTCCGATTCGCAAAGCTCCGGCCCGAGCCCCAAAGAATCAACTGCATCTTTCTTCTCGGACACGCAGCAAATCGCAGCAGTTAGGGTGAAACGGAGCTAAACAGTCGAGGGTCCCCCCAAGCCAAAGCGGCGATGCCCAGCGAATTGAAGTCGAGCGGCGCAAACCGACAAGGGGGGGGGAGGGTGTTGCCAGAGAAGCCTAAAAGACCCCCTGCAGCCTTGCCAGAGCAGAAAGAGAGCGAGAAAAAACGAGCTAGTGTCCCACTCGACCTGAGACGTCGTCGTCGTCTCAGGTGAAGCAGCGATTTTAGGCCCCTCGTAGCGGAGACGGGCCTTGTTCTTCGTGTTACTGTTATCCTGACAAGTACTACTCGTATGTATGAGAACAGACTACCAATTTCACAGTCTTTGCGCTCGCTTTCTCAAGAGGCTTCGTCATGAGGGTCCAGTTGCGGTGGCAAAAAGACTCCTGAGAAAAGCAACGACGAGTTGACTGTAGGAAAAAAAAAAGGAGGCGCGCAACATTCCGCCTTGCGATGATCTGATCGGCCAAACCCGTCTTGTCAGATACCTACTAACAAGAAAGGGAAAACCCTTCAAAGCTGCCGAAGGAGCGACGGTTTTTTCTGTTGCATTACGGACACACACAGTCGTCTGATGTGAGCGGTAGCTGACATGGATGGACGGGCTGGACCTGGACTGGGCATGTCCTGCTGGGGGGGCTCCGCGAATAGGGCTGCGACAAGTTTTGGTGCCATGTACAGTACATGTATGTGATATGTTCGATTTTCTTGCTTTGTTGCAGTTAAGAAGGGAAGCAGTGCATCGACATCGACGACGGAACGTTTGTACCGAGGTTTCTCTATTGCCTGGGGTGCTCTCGAGCGCTTCGCAGCTGGGCGGGTAAATCCGCGGCCGGCTTTGTTATGTTTGCTGGCTTGCTTCTGCATATCAAACGGAGAGCAAATTACATGTAGTGATCCTACAAACAAAGAATTGGGTAGGTAATGAGGCATGCAGAAGCAGCACTGGCCGTATGTAATGTCGACCATGTTCACCAAGGTCAATCCAATGCCGGCCCTCTGTAACTCCAGCTCCAGGAGTACCCTAACACAATACCGTACCCGTACCTGCGGTGCCTGTACCTGTCACACCTGAGCGCATGAGCCGCGATGAGGCACGAGCTCGTTCGAGTATCGAAAATCAGTGGACATGGCAACATGAAGGCGGGATAGCGTTTGGTTGCGGTGGGGCCCTTGTCCCGAGGAGACAGAGAGAGGAGAGAGAAGCGCAAAATCCCAATCAAGTTCCATATGCAAGTATCGAAGCATGAGAGCGCTACCTAATGTCGATTTGCAGGCATCATGAGCCTTGTCAGACGGGCAGGTGAAATCTCGTTGGCATCGCGGGGTTGCAGTGGGCGCCTATTGACATTGCTCGCAGGGCGTCACAGCCCGTGAGATGGAGGGCAATGGTTTCTAGTCACATAGGAGTATTACACTGAATGCTTACAAAAAGTCTCAGCACTTTGAAAACTGCGGTGCCAGAACCAGATCGTCGACGAAAAGGGAGAAGCCAGTGCAAGTGGCAAAGATGCTCAAACGCGGCAGGTTTCGAACTCAGGCAGGGTTCCATGTATTCTGACGTTTCTCCATACTGAAGGGATAGACAAACCGTGATGGGCTTCGGGTAATCCACACACAACTGCAAACAGTGACACGCTCTGCGTTTGTTAAACGGATTCTCAAGCCTTTCACTAAGTTAGGGACGACAAGAAGCTGAAGCCAGCAGCAGGGACGACAAGAAGCTGAAGCCAGCAGCAGGGTTGCATCTGGCTGCAGTCCTCTCCGAAGCCCATGTCGCATCTTCAACTCCGTAGCCGCCAGAAAAGGCCAGCTAGACTTGATGTTGCCAGAATGCTACCGCCAAAAGTAGGTAGCCAGAGTAGCATCGATATACTACATATATAACCTTGAAGTTTGCCATATCGCGGACAAAAGGCAACATGTGAAGTTGCAAAGACGGGGGGGACCTTCAGCATCGACAGTACAAGCAGGTACGGGCAGCAGTACCCTTTGGGAAGAAGAAGCCGGCAGGGATCTTGGGGGGGTGTGGTTGTAGGAACGGCTGCTGGGACGGTAGCTTGGAGGTTTGTCTTGGAGGGGCCGTGGTGGCATGGTGTTGCACAAGGTATTTGCAGCGCTTGGGTACCAAAGGCTGCAGCTGCAGGTAAGTCCTATTCCATCATCGAGGAAGTACCTATGATGGAGAGGAAGAGAGGGTGAGATGAGATGATGATGAGGTTGAAATGCGCCTATGCACTGTTGATCCATCACCAGATCCAGGCAAAATGTTTGTGTAGAGGAGGATATTTGATGTTATGTAGGTACTGAAATAGATAAAGCCTTGGACAAGTATCAGCCCACGAATAGTCTGAATTACGGCGCAGTGTTCATGTCTGCAAAGCATTGGATACGAAAAAGGCCGGGAAGCGGCGATCACGACCCCGCCGTCAAGGGTTGCTTTGCCGTCGCCGAGACTATACAGCCACAACTTGACCGTAGTCGCCGATTAACGGTATCACTAGTTGAGGCGCCAGTACATAGAAGCCATACGAGGTCTCAAGGGTAGGTAGCCAACAGCAGACGAGTACTGGCTGGGGCGCTCAAGGGCTTGTGGAGCAGATATTCATGTATCGAAGCTTCAACATTGAGTGCGAGAGGCGTAAGAGCCTCTGTGAGGAGACTTGAGCACCCCTGTCAGAGCACCCTGGTCGGTACTCATGCACTGTTGACTACTTTGGCCTCCAACCTCGTAAGGTATGGACCCCGAACTCGACTTCGTATTTTCAGCCTGTGTGCGATTGAGTTTTCGTGGTTTATAACCAACAACGACCTATCGCATCGTGATACAGGTACTTTGTGCGACGGGACTATCGTCAAGTCAGGTACAGGTATCTTGCGGCAGTGCTTCATGTGACGTTGAACCTGAAGGAGATCGACAGGGCCAGAAGGGCTAGCTTTTCCAGCTACTAATTTTTGACGTCTTTTTATTAGCATGCGCTACCCAGAATGGCGAGCAGATCCAATCTTGTTTGTGGGGAGACATCATGTCAAGTTCTTCATTGCAGGCGTTCAGATCGGCATTGTTTGGCTCATCAATCTTGTATGCTGTACTACCTGCGTCCTTGGGAAATGAAGTCCCGATATCAGCACTATTGAGCGAGACAAGAGGCATAGAAAGGATCTGGTGACGCCTCCTACTGATACCACCGCGAGATTCCTGATGCAACAACGTGAGGAAACCCCCCCTTGTCGTGACAGAGATTTCAGCTGCCGAGGCATGATGAATTGGTTCGCCAATAATTTCACGACGCCGCCACAAACCCTGGCACTCGCAATTGTACGAAGACTGGACCTTGAGTACACGTACGAAGTAGCACTGCACCGCGCTCGGGCACGTATCGTATCAAGTATCTACACACATTCTGCAAACCAACTTCGAGTCCGATTACAAGGTCAGTACTATCACGAGTACGAGTAATGTAGCAGACGGCTCGCTTGTGGGTTTTGTTCGGGATTTACGAGGCATTGGATCAGAAAAAGCATCTCGCACTTGTCCACACGCCAAGCCGTAGCCCCTCGCGTGAAGCCCTTTTCCATCGGTACTTGGTAGGCGTCTCACCATTGAAACGCTACAACCTCACCACACAGATGTCGAACGCACTCACTCCGCGCCAGGGGGAGCCCGGCTCCAGCATTAGCTTATTGAGTGGCAACACAGCCTGATTTCTTTCGTCCTCTCACTGCTCATTCTTTTCTGGAGGTCTGAAAATTTTTGCACACTCTCTCTCTCTGGCCGGTCGAAACGGCCATTGTCTGCGGGCAACGGCATCGGCGGACCAGCCAGTAGTACCGTGTAACAGAATAGAAAAAGAGCGGTGCGACGGGGTCAAGCCCTTTTGGTTTCGGCGTTCATCAACTGATCAGGGCTCAAAGTTCGTCTTGTGTTGTCCGGTTGAGTTGACTTTCATTCATTTACTTACGGGAAAAGCACGCTACTATACCAATAGCGGCAGCATCCAGAAGAACATGGAGTGATATTGGTTGTCAGAGATTGAACAGAAAGCACTGGCCCTTTTTTTGCTTGCATGCATGCATCACCGCTTTGTTTGGCAACTCGACGCACGGCGCTATCGTTTGGAGCACCGGCTGGCTGATGAGCAACGGGCACGTCAACGTCACAAAGTCCCAAAATAAGCCCAAGTTTGATTGTATGGATATGCTGTGAAATTAGCCCCCAAGATGGACGTCAATGCTCTCTCTCTCTCTCTCTTTCGACCGGGGGGAATTGGGATTGGGATGGGAAGCGACGAGGCGTTGCTGATCAACAGCAGGGACCTGTGACAGGGCGCCTCTCCAGACACTCAGAAACAATCAAAGAAAAACCCGTCGTTAATACGGACAAGCCCAGTCTGGTCTCCAGCTTTTTTCTCATCAACTAGCATCCGCAGGTAAAACAGCCTACCAGCCTTGGCCGCGGCGGGTGGGTGGACAGACAGGCTTCACGTTGCTGGGGGTCGGCCACAGCCTGACGGGCTCTGCTCGCACAGCGCAGGTGAGGCGGAGGGGCGGTGGATCGCCGGCAATCCAGTCAGAGGCCCGCTGAGGCCCCAGGGACAAAGTCCAGGCCCCCCCTGGCCTGGGCCCCCGATGCACCGCAGGCGTGTCTGGAGGTCTTGCAGCTGCGAGTACTACAGGTACACTCAAGTAATACGAGTAAAATGATAGCCCGGCGTCGACCTCGAATTCTTTGCTTCCATTATCTGCGATTGCTGGAGCTCCCTGCACGCCCTCTTCATCGGCCTGGTACCGACCTGTACAAGGGTTTGGCACGCGGCACACGTGCGCGGCCGGGTACCAGTACGGCGCTAGCGGTGCGTCGAGAGCGCCGCCCGTCTCAAGCGCGAGGTAAGCAAGTATCTGCGGGTAATCGCCGAGTGGTGCCCTGCAGCGCAGCGCTGTGTCTCGACTGCTGCAGCACCTACTCCGGCTCTCACGGGGGGCTCACGAGGGCCTCCAGCACCAGCACCGCGACTGCTGCTTTGCCCCAGGTACAATGCGGTACTCGAGCGTGCATGCATCCTGCGACTCACCCCAGGCTGGGATCAGACAGATTGAATTCTTTCTTTGTCTCGCACACGCCCCCCCATGCCCATGCTGTTTTCGATCCATCATCTCCCATCCATCGCTTCACCAGCACCTCGAGAGCTGCCCGGCATCCGTGTCACTTTCCCCTCCCTCTGTGACGAAACCCAGGGGCCCCTTTCATTCAGGCCTGCGGGAGGCTATTCAGAACCGGATGCTTCATGCGTTTGCGAGTCTGGGCAGATGAAATAAAATAAAACAAACGCCGCCTGCCCCTCCCCGCCGCCCGCGGTCATTTCTCTTGTTCCTCTCTGCCACTTTTGTCTTCCCTCTTCCGTCTGGTTTGTCTGTTGTTTTCTTGGGCTTCTCGATTGTCTTGTCGGGTGGCTTCTTCTTCTTCTACTTCGATCCGTCCTACGTCTACAAATAGGTGCCGGGAGCAAACAAAGACAACAAGCCAAAAACGGGCTGCTCGCATTTCTTACCGTCCTACTGCCTTGGGTACCTACTTTACCTCTTGCTACAACAACAACAAGAACAACAACAACAACACATACAATCTGCTTCAAGCCCGCCTAATTCGCCGACGACGCCCGTCTGCCGCTTGCCTCCATCTCTCCATCATCAATATCATCATCATCGTCGCCGTGGTCTCTCTCTCTCTCTCATATCCTCGCAACCAGCCCAGCCGTCTGCTGGAACGCCTCGATCCTATTCGCCAGCAACGCCCCGGAACCGCCCTCGGCAACCCCTGGTGTGCGCGCGTGGTGCGTGGGTGTGTGCATCTGCACTAACGTTCTGGACCTACGGGCGCTTGTGCGAGTACTCGGTACCGGCCCCGCCCTACTCCCGCCGCCTCAATCGCCCGTGCCGGGCCCCCAATACGAAGTACTCGGTACTCTGGTCCCCCATCGCAATATATTCGGACAAACCACATCGAGAATCACCACTCTCCTGAAACGCCTGTCGCCTTTCCCCCCAACTCGGCACGGCCTTCTCTCTTCGCTCTCCCTCTGCTCTGTCACCCGCGCTGTCAAAGGCCGTCGTTGCTGCGACAGACACGGCAGGGCGAGCCTCCAGTCCTGCTTTCCTCTCTCTCTCTTCCCTCAAACATCCTCGGGCTCTGGGAAACACGCCATCGGGCGACTTTGTTCTTTTTCTTGTTTTCTTCTCTCTCGTCCGGTTTTCTTTCTTTGCCAGCGCCCAACAGAAGCTGCCAGGAACCGTACCGTTACCTACTGTACCTACTTATTAGTGGAGGGGAGTGCACCTTTGGGCTCTCCATACTATTATTGCCTTCTCGGGGTACCCTGGCCTTCCGCCATCGAATTCTGCTCCCAGTCTCGACAGTCGCGACAATTGTCTCGAGCGACGTTTCGCACAACTCTTGCGCCCGCGCGCTTCTACGCTGGTCCAGCTCAGCTTCGGCTTGAAGAAACACACAGCGAACCGCTTCTCGCCCTCGTCCGCGTCTAAAACCCGTCCCTCGGCAGTACCGCCAGAATGAGCGCCGCAATTGCCATGGCCCCTTCGCCGGCTCCTCACGAAAGGAGCACTTTCGCTACCGAACGTCCTGCTCCTCCGACAAATTCAACGTCAACATCGCCACCTGCGCAGCGAAACGCGATGCCCTCACAAGCCAGGAGTCAGCTCCCAGGCGCACAAACAAACGCCGCACAGCCGTCCAACGGCAGCCCCAAATCAGATAATGCCACTGCAAGCAGGCCTTCGCCCAACGCGTAAGTTTTTGCTTGCCGCCCTCACCCTGCGCATCATCTTCACTGGCTGTCTTTCAGCTTCCCTACAGTGCAACCAGAGTTTATCTTGCTGACAAATTTGATTGCCATGACAGATCTCGGAAAGATGTCGCTGTTGCCCCCAAGATTGTCGTTAAGAAAGAGCCAGTCTCGCCCGGCTTGCCCGCATCAAGGCCCCGACCCAGACGTTTGGATCTGTCCAAGAATACGCTCGCTTCCGGCTCCAACCCCCCTTCAGGCCACCCAATGACGGCGCGTGACGGCCTCGGAATTCAAGAAGTCGGCATTGCTTGCCTTTCCCCAGGATTCATGACGCAGGATCCCGTGCTGAAGGAGCAGCTTCAGCGAAGCATGACGGTCCGAGAGCAGCAGCGAAGTCTCATCGAGGCAAGGCTGCAACTGCAGCAGTCCGCCAAGGGAGACGGTCCGTCCGACAAGGACAAGGACTCACCATTCGCGGCCAAGACGCCAGGCATGTCTCGCAGGAATAAGGCGCCTCCCGGACTCTCCATTGTTGCGCCCTCACATCAGCAGTTTGCAAACGAGAGAGTCATCCAATCCGCACCCCTCGGCCGCAGCTTCACTGGCCAGCAGATGCCGCCCTCAAGACACGTCCAACACCAGGCTTCTAACCTCTCAAGTACCTCTCACATCCACCACGTCCACGCCCATCAGACCACAAACCGGCTTCCGCCCATCAGTGATGTCTTTGGCCAGAACCTCTCCGCCCATCCCGATAATGGACCTCACACCTCCGCCCTCTACCCTAGCCACGCGGCTTCAAGGCCTCAGCTCTCTCCCGGCCTGCCACCCGCCCACCACCACCAGCAGCCCATGTCTGGACGTTCGAGAGAGTACAAGTCGGCAGAAGAGGCCCAGCAAGAGCTGGCTGGCGGACGACCGGAACTGCTGCCCAGACTCGTCCACTACGGCGGTCCTCAGCCTCCCACGCCTCCCTCGCCCGTCACCGGCGCCAACCGCCATCACGAAGCCGCTCGAAGCAACAGCAGAAGGCGAACACGCGCCGAGTACGAGGAGGGCAGCAGCCCGCCGCTGGGCCACGGCCCGGCCCCTACCCGCCGCGGTCCCTTTGGTGCCGGCCGTGACAGCCCCGAGACACAACGAGCCAAGAAGGAGGAATTCCTCCAGCTGTGTTCCAGAGCCTGGGATCTGTTCCACTCATAGGGGAGCAACCCAACCCAGTCAAGTGTGCAGCACGCACCCATCAAAGGTCCTTGGCCGCCTCTTCGGCCATGTTAATGTTGATGGCGTTCAAATGTGTATGACAAGGCGAAGCGGGATGGGCTTTGGGTTATGTCATGGCGAAACGATCTCTTGTCTCTTTGAGCGGTCTCATGGATGATATCCTGTGTGGTTTTCTTCCTCGCTCTCTGGAGGGTCTCTCTCTCTCTTTTCCTCTTTTGTGTTTTCATATGTCCATCCGTACTTCTTGTTGGGAGGGCCACATCCTCTCCCTGGCCTTGAACTCTTTACGCAAAAGACCAGGGCTGGCAACAAGGAGACTTCCACATGACATTGTCTCTTATTTCATCCTTTGATCTACGGCAAGCTGCCTGGAAGGCTCGCCGCACTACAGAGAGGGGATTTGTATGGGTAGCTACTCCCGCATTGTGTGTTATCCTTCTATGATATATATCTACAAATATTGGCTTTTAGGGGAGGAGGGAAAAGGAGGTTATCATCTGATTGTCCGCAACATGCTCGAGTGGTGCGGCTCAGAGGTACCGAAGGGATATGGGAAGGCGGTGGAGATGGCTTAATTTCGAAAGGGTATTCATACGGCGTTGGATGCGTTGTAATTCCTTTTGGAGGAGAGGAGGTTATACTGGTTTTTCAAGCATTGGGGGGAGAAGGATGAATCTATACTTTGAGACAATTCTAGTCTCTCTTTTCATGACTTGTCTCGTGTGTTGTCTTGTGTTTCGTCAAGTCTTGGTGTTTTGCAGTCAGGTATCCAGCAATGGGCAATAGCAGAGTAATGTTATGCAAATCATGAACCGTCACCTGTTCTTATCCATCAAATCTTCTTTCCGCCGTTTTCAGCGCCGAAAGATGGGGGATGTGCCCCGAGCTTTTTAGTATCTGACTTATCGTGATGAGCAATCGACCTAATGATACATGCGCTTCTAAATGTTGCCAGTGTGGGCATAGGATCAGCAGGATGCTCTATATCAACAAATCCCATGAGATACCGAGAGAAAAGAAAATGCTCGCTTTCCAAAAAAGCATGCCGCTAGATGTCCAAACAGACAAACAGTCGGTGAAGAAGACTCAAGATGGGGGCCGTGAGGAAGCGCAACGAAACTGTCCAGCTGCTCCCAACCTACTACAGCCACGCACGTCACTCTGCTTCTCATCAACCCAGGTAATCATGGTCTACGCAGACAGCAAAGGAAGAAACCAACACCAGAGCGCCAAACGAAAGGAATGCGCACACGGAAAAATCCAGAAAAAAGAAGTCATGAGAAGCCCCCAAATCGTCAAAGACGCAACGGGGTTTGATTCGGCGAGTCCATCTAGCCGCAGCATGCGGACAAAAACAGCAACGCAAGCCAACATCGCTTAATTGAAACAAGCTCACAATAGCCATCCATCATGCAGAAATGCACAAACATACTCCGTCCATGTCTGTCTCTTTCGCCAGTGGTCCAGAAACGAATCAAAAGGAAACAGAAACCACCCAAAACGCAGGCGGCCATAGCCCACCAACCAGTGAGAGAGCCTATCCCGATTCCCATTACCCGACGCCAGTGTCCAATCCCAACCCAACCCCCGATTCTTGTTGCTCCCCCCCATCCCCTCGCTCTCAGCTTGGTTGTATGCATCCGGTACGCCAAAGCTGCCGCCCCTCTGTTTGGCTGTATCGCAGGGCAAAGGGAAGTAGAGGAAAGATGAAGAGACAAGTCTGAATCGGGTTTAGAAAGAAAAAGATAGAGGCCGTCGAGGGCCTCTGTTCATAGGATCCAACATGTCTGAGCAGTGGGAAAAGCATTTCCTGCTGATTCAACCTTGTTGTTGCTGCACAGAACGCCTCTCACCAATTGCTCAAGCTTGGTTGAGTGTATATGATAAAGGGTGGAATCCAAGAAAATGTAAGGCGAGCCTCATTATCCAACGGCAGCCAAACCATTTTAACAAGCAACAGCGAGCGTGCAGGGCCGGTTTCCAATGCCGTGGTCCCACTCCGAACGCTTCTACCTGCATGGAAGAAATAAAAGAAAATAAAAGACAAAAGTATCCCAGCTGCCAGTTCCAAGGGGTATTTTACATTCGCCACATGATATCATAAAAGTTGTTTTTTCTCCTCTCCGTTGGGTCATGTTTCGTCGTCCATGTAGGTGTTTTAGCTCTGCCTGTTGATAAGTTGAATAGGAGGATAGATTAGGCGATAGGCTGGTATGTCCCAGGGGGTCGTAGGGAGGGCGAATCCCCGTACACCGTAAGCCGTCGCTTCAGGCAGAGCGTTCTGTCGTGTACACTGATCGTGTTTCTTTCTTTTTCAAAGGCCTTCTTCGCCGGCCTTGCAGAGCTTGATCTCGCGAACCCACTCAGACTTGAGGACCTGGGCAGCCGTGAGGCGGCGCGTGGGATGAGGGTCCAGCACGGAGTAGATAACGTTGCGGCAACGAGCCTGTAGATGGATATTAGTGCACATTCAATCGACGTCAGGCAAGGACCACACCGTACCCTATGTAATGACTCGATTGGGCCGTAGCCCTCCTCGTCGCGACGGCCCTCCAGATAGCGAGAGTAGAACTCGTCGTCCTCCTTTTTGGCGAGGCGCCACAAATGTCGTCCGGTCCGCATGGCCATGTAAATAACACCGCAAGCCCAGACATCGACGGCGCGGGCGTCAAACTCCTTGTCGGTATACTCTTCGGGCGCAATGTAGGGGGCCGAGCCGCAGAGGCCAGAGACCATGTGGGCATCCGTCTCCCAGGCCATGCGGAAGCACTCGCCGTTGCCGAAGTCGGTGATCTTCAGGGCGCCGCGAGTTGTGAGCAGCAGGTTCTCGGGCTTGAGGTCGCGGTGGGCTACGCCCATTTCGTGGAGGTACTCGACGCCCCTCATCATCTGCTTGAAGAAGCAGTCGGCCTCTTGAACCTCCAGCTTGCCGCTCGACAGGATGAGGGTGTACAGGTCGCCGCCAGCACAAAACTCCATGACCTCGCAAAAGTCGCCCTTGGCGTCCTTGAGCAGGTCGAGGGTGTGGATGACGTTGGGATGGCGCAGGGAGGATGAGATGCAGAACTCGGCAGTGAGGCGCTTGCTGTACTTCTTCTCCGACTCGTCGGGCCGTCGGCGGAACTCCTTGACGGCGAACAGCTTCTCGCCGCTGGTGCCCATCTTCTTGTGCGATATCCTGACAATGCCAAAGGCGCCACGGCCGACGATTTCCTGGCATTTGCCGTATTTTTCCACCAGCGTCGAGTTTTGGGGCCCCTTCCTGTCGATTGCGTCTTCCTTCTCCTGACGCAGCGAGTCGACCCAATTGGAGACGAGCGAAAGATCGCTGTCGGGCGGCGGCTCTTGCTTCTTTCCGATGATGCTTCGCCACATATCGGACAGCTTCTCCTGCCTTCGGCTGCTTCTCAAGTGGTGCTCATGGCCGCCGGGGACGTCGGGGAGGAGCACGAAGCGACTTGACGGCTCCTTGGGCTTGGCTGGGTCTTTGGGTTTGGCAGGGGTCTTTTCGGCGGGCTTTTCCATTGATTCCTTGGGCGGCGCGGGAGAGGAAGTGCCGCTGATTGAGGGGCCGCGGGAGCGAGGGGTTGAGTCGCCATTGAGGGCGGTTTTTGAAACGTCCTTGCTGGAGAACATGCGGGAAATGCGATCTTTGACCGAAGCCTTCTCGGCGGGCAGATGCTTCAGCTGATTCTCGCTCGGTGAGGGAGAAAGCCTCTCGGAGCCTGTCTGCGAGGCCAAGGTAGGCGATCTCTTTCCCCCCTCGTGCGACGACTTGATGGAAGACGGTTTTGAGCTCTGAGCAGAGCTCGGTTTTGACTCGTTCGGAGCGGACGGCATCCTGAACAGTGTGGGAGACGTCGGATCGTGCAATCTGAGAGGTATCGTCGACGTGCGCGGTTTTTCTCGATCGGAATGCCGGCTTGTCGAGAGTTTATTATTAGGCGAGCGAAGAAGCGATCAGACGTTGCTCAATCCGGTGGCGAAACAACGGGGATGCAGCAGGGGAGCTCGATGCTGTATGGAGGGAGCCAAGAAGAATTGCGTCGGCGGCGGAAGCTGATTCCGGAGCAAGTGAAAAAGCGAGGATGACGATCTTGTGCAACAAAAGCTAATGCGCGGCAAAAAAAAAATTGTACGTTGAGGAGTGGAAGCTGACGATGAGCGACCAAGGCTCGGCAGCGCAGCAGGCGGGGATTCGCTTTTGAGGTCGCTGCAGGGTACGCAGAAGTCGCCGTGACGCAGGACGTTGGCAGTTGTCGCTGGTTGCTGTGGCCAGGCGGCGGGCGCTTCAAGATCGAAGAGGGGTGTTTGCAGCGTCAGATCGAGAATGGGCAAACGCACAGGCAACACATGCAATTGCGTGGATTTGCAATTGCTGCTGAGAGCGAGGACAAACGCCTGGAGGCGCAGACGGGCGGCAAAGGCCCAGCAGGGATGACGGTGTCGAAGAACCAGCAAGCCTGGGCGGGTTTTTTCTCGTTGCTGGGACGGCTGCCTTTATATGAGAGTTTCGAAGTTTTGCTGTGCTGCGGGACGTGGCCGGGGCTGCTGGAAATAGCCTGGCGCGGTGGCTGCGCTCTTCTGTGTCAATGGCAGCGAAACGACACTGGCGTGGGCGTAGGGTAGAAAAAAAAATGAACGGGAAAAAAAATTAATAAGAATAAATGGCGCCCAGATGACAGGACCAAGGCTGCGTGTGTTTGAGAGCAAAAATTGCTGTGTGGTGGCGGCAATAGCGTTGGTGTATAAGTGTCAATGGTTCAAGGCCCGTCAACTAAGAGGGCAGAGGGGTGGAGCGAGGCGCCTTGTATGCCTTATAACCTTAGATACGACACTAAGGTTCACACGCCCGGGCGGAAGAAAAAAAAAACAAAGCTGAATAGGTTGGCGGAAGAGAGACGCTCTCGCAGCTGGACGCGACACGAGGACGGACAGCCAGGAGCAGAGAGACGCAGAGACGCCGCAATAGGTGGGAGGGCGAGTTGCCAGAGGCGTGAGAGGGGCAATTGAGAGAAGCGGGAGGTAGATGTCGACGAGGTGAGGAGACGGGCAGAAGGAAAACGGAAAAGAGATGCAGAAGACAGGAAACGGAAGCCGACGAGATGGCACAAACAGCCACAGGTTGGAACAAAGAATAGAGAGACAAAAGGGGGCCAAAGGGGAGAGTCGAAAGAGCAGGCGAGAGGGAATAAATGGCAAGGGAAAAAAAGCAGGATATGATTGCAGTCAGTAATTAGTGACGGCGGATTGGGACCAGAAGAGCGTCCCTTTCTTACTCTAGTAGGTCAAACCCGTAGGGTCGAGGTGGGGACCTTCCCAGTTGAATGCCCGTGAGTGTTCACCTCACATCACCTGTGCTGTGTGTCGCTGCTGCCGTCTGAGGTGCGCGGTCAGGCAAAGGTACAGCAGGTACTCAAGGTACAACGTCGGAGTACAGGTACGGGCAACAGGTACAGATACGCACTGCAGGTAGAAGGACCGGGCAATATTTCCTGGCGCAGCAGCCAGGGAGAGTACTGTATGTACAGACACAAGTACCTCATGTAATAATAACGAGGCGCTCAGTCCCATACAGGCATCGAATGGAGGGAGCTGCAGCACAATGGGACGCGGAGTATTACGGGACGGCAGGGAGCGCCTTGGGGCGGTTGGCTGGCCGGGCGCGACCACTGGGGGTCGCTGCACACATGGATGGACGCGCCTGTAGCGGTACCCACAGGGGAGTTCTGGGAACCTGTGGTGGAAATGACAGTACCGGCTCGGCGTCCACGCCCGCGTACTGTACCTGGGCTGCCCTGCCCTGTCCAAGGTGTCTTCCGAGGCGCTGCAAGTGCCAGTGCTGAGGCATCCAACATGGAGGGCAAGGTAGGTACTGTACCTGGCGGAGTTGGCTGCACATGCTGGGCAATTTTCTACCAAGGTATCCTGTGCTTGTACTGTACGCGTACAGACGCACAAGCACAAGCGCTGGTGCTCTGAGGCATCCATGGATGGGGGGTTCAGGTCAGGGCAGGCTGCTCATATACTGTAGGTACTGTACTTGCGCCTCTAGCGGTTCTGGCTGTCGCCTGTAGGGGCCGCGTGGGCGGTGCTGGAAACTGCGCTGCCGCGAACTTGAAATGAGGCTCCCCAACAGTCGGGGCAAGTGTTCCTTCGAGCACATGCACTATTACGAGCGATGGACAATAAGGCACAGGCAATGCCGTAATAGCCTCCTCCCCCAGAGAGCCTTTTGCAGAAATTGATCGGGAATCTTTACGTTTTTGTTTCCTGGTTCCAGGTAGTTCTGCTGCTACTAGCTGATTCCGTCTTGCTCTGTATGTACAGACAGCCGCAGTGGCACCTTGAATCACGAGCGCAGGCGCAATAGCCCTTCTCCAGCTTCCATCGAGTTCTCTCACGGGCTAGCACTTCAACAAGGGCTAGAGGAGGAGCTCTTTGCCGGCTCTATCCTCCGGTATACCGACGGCAAAGCCAAGGTTCGATCCAGAAGGGGAGGAAGAAAAATTCCTGCAAGGAAAATGCGGAGAAGAGGGACGGGCGGATTCCACAGGCCGGACCAGCCTACCTGAAGCTTCTTGCTAGTATGTAATAACCTTGGAACCGATCCAAGTTCGATCGTGAGAAGTTGTTCCAGCCAAGCACTGGGCATCCCGCGCACATGCGCCGAGGAAGCAGAAGTTGCATACGTAGGGCGAGGTAAGGCAAAAGTTAGGCAACCTCTGCGGCTACAGCGGAAAGGGAGCTGAAATATATGGACATGCGGTATGGGTTTGCATCACGCAGTTGGCGAAGAGAAAGGAGGATAGCAAGCCAATGAAGTAGTGCGAGCCAACAAGCCCCCAACTTCAACGTGATGCAGGCCATCTGCTCGTATGTATGTCAGGTCACGAAGGAGAGAGAGTCGCGCGCGCCTGCTTAGCAGCCCGGCTAAGCCCATCTATTCATCCCGCGTTCAGGTCGGATGGAAACAGAGCCAGAATTGTCTCCTCTTTCTCCTCCATCCGTCCTCCACCGCGGGGTCCATCTTTCGAGTTTTTTTCTTTCCGTTCGTCTTTTCTTTTGTTTCTTATTTGGTACTTTTTTGGCACTCCGCAGAGCTAGACGAAAATGGTCGTTGATTTGCACAGGACACGGGACTTGGGAGAGGGCAAGCGGGATGCTCGTGGTCATGCACACAACCTTTCGTCGAGGTAGTTTCATGTACGTTCTGCGTCTATGAAGGTGTTTCGTGATCTACTACCATGTACATTATCAGTAGCTACCTAGTGTCAGTACAGAGATCAAGTATGTACCTTGATATGATGCCAAGAACTTTGAGGCAGTGTTTCTGAGATGGACTCACTGCCAACCGTCAATCCTTCGGTAGATCTTCCCGTCCGCTTCAGCCAGCTCCATGCCAAGTTGCCAAGTCCTGTCAACCCCCTACTAATACAGTGCAGCGCCTCGGCGGCGGCGCAATCACCACCAGCTGCAGAGACGGCGTGGGCGTGTTGAACAGAGTCAAGAGCAGTGGAGGGAAAAAGCCCTCTTGGTCTTGCCCGTTTGGGACTCTGGCGGCGCTGGATGGCTGGCCACCGCCATCGACGGGGCGGGTACGTACCTGACTTGTACTCGTAACTGCCGTCGCGAATGAGGCTGACGACTGCAACAAATCCAGGCTCGATTTGCATTTGATTCGGTGTGATTTGTTATGATAATAATTCGGTGTGATTTGTTATATTAATAAGGTACAGATACAGCAACCTTTAACCTCCGGCTCGTACCACATGTAGATGCGCCCAGCAGAACTTCTCTTCCCTGTGCTCAGCTCTCATGCAACCAAAGCTTCCACCAAAACTTCAGTAATCTCACCACCCTTTTTTTGCCCTGCTTACCTATGACAGACTCGTTTGTATGCAAGGTGATGCTGCTGATTGCTGATGCTTACTGATGCGGCAAATCGCCCAGTGGCTGCGGCTGCCTGCGGAGCGGAACCCGGCATGGCTTTGGGACAGAAGAGCTGAATGAGCCACCCCGGGGGGGGCTGAGGTGGGAAAAAGGGCAAAGAGTAATGTTCGTTCACACATGGTGAAAGAAGCCGGCCAGCGTCGGGCGATGCATAGGTAAGCCAATGCTCATGCCACTTTGCTGTCGCTCACTAGCACGATACGACGTACTTTCTAAAGGTCTTTAGCACCATTGCAGGGCGGTGTCCGGAGTCGATTCCAGTGGATGGACGTCTGGCTGGTAGCTGCATGGCTTCAGAGTCATTTGCAATCGAAAAAAGAGGCTGGCACTTTGACGTCCATGTTCCCATTGCAGTGCCACCCTCATCGTCATCGCCAGTGGCTCTGTTTCGCCTGCGCCAAGCGGCCAAGAGAAGGGGGGGGATGCTACCCTACAGGAATCGTGATATCTGTCGATTCAAACATCCGATGACGACTCTTGGCTTGTGGCAGTGCTTTTTTCTAGTTGAGTGATGACTGCCGGCTTTTGCATGCGTATGGATGCTTGGGGAATTGTCATTCGATCGGAAGAAAGGACCAGATGCATTTCGTACCTACGACGTTACTGTGAGTTTACGCATCATCTATTGCAAGTACTTTGTACTGGTACCATGTCAGCCCTGAGGATGGATCCTCTCTAGACTCGAACCCGTACACGACACCGCTGCCTCCAGCTCATATATCGCGGATAACATTCAACCACGGAGAGCACACGCAAGACGATGAAAGAGAGCAAAACGATCTGTGCTCATCGATGTTTCGCCCCTCCAACCCAACGGCAACAGCATCTGGTCGCACAAGGAAGCACCAGCTAGCTTTGCTGTTGGTGGTATCAAAGAGGCGCCAAGCATCTTCGGAATGTTTGCAGCCCTGCCCGAGGCCATGTGTGATGATGGCAGGTTGATCGGGGTCCTACTCCGCAGCTAGTGGACTACTTTCAGCAGTAGCTGTTGTGATACAGGGTTGACAAGCCGTACAGTCTGGCAATACAGGAGACACAACCAGCTACTCGGATTTGATGACAGACGGTGAGGGACACATCAACCACCCGGCTGAGGGAATGCCTCTTTCATCGGTAGCTCATTCCGTGTACCAGTAAGCGTCACTGCGATTCATGCCACAGCCCTACACAGGACAGGGTCCAGACCATGACTTGCTGACATGATTTAGAGTTGACCTATGTATGTACCGGCTGTTTATCAAACTGCATGTCTGCATATACATGCTCCGGAATCGGCATCTTGTGTCTCTCACGATACCAAGCATCGGGTTCGCATATGACCGCTCCATCTACATTCGTCGGCGCCAACGACAGCATGCACTGTCTCCTGCTGTTTCCCCCCCCCCCACGCTGGAGCACGGACCGCAGGGAAACAAGAGCGTTCAGTGACTGCTCTGGCACGAGAACAGCTGGCAAAGACATGACGAAGACAGACCCAGAGACCAAGAGGGCCAGGCGAAATGGGCCAAGAGCACCTAAGACAAACCCGTCGGCTCTCATTCGACCAATATTAACTTGCATCCCCTCTTGATATTCCCCGCCAAGGCGGCAGTCGGAAAGTAGCCAAGAAGACGGGGGACGTGGCAGTCTTTATTTTAGACTTAAATCGTGAGCTAGTATCCATCATCTGCCAGTCTTGGACAGAAGACTGCGAACGTTGAACGCTGTAGCTTCTTCTTTTTTTTTTTTTTCCGCTGGAATGAATCAGATGAGGTCGTTTGCTTTCTGTGTACACACTAGAACTTGCATCATGTTTCCTTGTCGGGGATGAGGCAGTGTGATGCTGGTGCTGGCGGTAATCCACGAACTTGGTTCGTCTCGGTGCATGTTCGTATGACCTCAAGCTGCAGCTGCACGAGCATCAAAAGAGGCACGGCAGATGGATACAAAGGCGCGAACTAAGGTAGTAGAGGACCCCATTCCGATGGCTGTGAGAGGGGACTGGATGCCTTTTTGTTTTGTCGGGCCTTTCGAAAGCTGGGCGCTTGGTGCTAGTTGTTGTAGCTCGATGCATGAGGTTGAGGGGAGGGTTGGAACGGCTTGGGCATGTGTACAGAGTAGCACTGCATGTATATGAGGTACGGTATGGTGGGTTGTCGACATGATCACGTCGTGATTCCACCATGCGCGTTGTGTCGAGGCCGGCAACTAGGGCGGTGGCATGCAATCTATTACCTCGGCAGAAGCGCTTCAACCTACTCTATTTCGCATGCAGCCTCGAGATTGATCAATTAATTTCCAATGTCACTCAGCAGCTCCTGTGATGGAGTGCATACAAATCCATACCAAAGACTGCAACGCATCTCTATGCATGCTACCTAGGTAGGTACGGTTAAAGAGGAAGAGCATCAATTATCCAGCACCTTATCCCATCTTTCGCCCATCACATCACATCAGTCACAGACCGTCGTCATCTGGGTATCGTGTCTACCTAGTCTCATCTCGTCTTGTCCAGCCTGTCCTCCCCGGCTCTGTTCCCATTAGATAGCACATGCATGCCCCGTCCACTGCCGCATCAGCCCTCGAAAATGACAGAAAGAACCTACAAACGAAGAGAAAACAAGGGGCCGCTATGGCTCCGCATCTGTACGCAGTATCCCTGCCATGGATGTTCCCTTCGGCGGCCTCCAATGCAAGCCACTTCTCTTCTCTCTCTCTCTCTTTCTCTCCCTCCCTTCTCATTCACTCACAACCTTGCCCTTAGTTTGCATGGTAGCTCGCGAATCCATCGCCTTTCCCCTCTCTTTCCCCGTCGCTTGGTTCAAGTCATCTCACCTCTGTAGTATCATGACTCTTGGCCGTAGCATATTACAGTGGTACATGTGTTTATTACCCGGAAGACTCCGAGTTTGTGCCAGATGCCGAAGAGACGAGGGGTATCGATGCCAAGAAGAGACGCCTTTGAAGCCAAGGCCGAGGGATACCTGTACTTTGACCCAGCCAGCAGAACTGAACCATTAACAACTGAGATGCTACATCTTGCCCATCTTCCACCTACGCTCTACGTGGAAATTGGGGCATAAGCTTTCAAAATCCTGCAAGATACTTGACCTCTATGACCCTCATTCTGTATATCAGACGTTGAAGCGCCAGAAACCATCTGACAGCCCAACGGTCCACTCCCCAGACCCAAGCATCCGTCAACAAGGTGCGCGGGTATGATCTCATAGTGTCAGATAAAGTCAGATGCCACTACCATACACTGTACTGTATTCGCAGCCCACAGCACCCCCCCCTGTCATACTCTGGTCTGGACTGCAGATGCACATGGCTGAAGCTATTCTTCTTCAAGCTATATATAATATCATACTACAAGTATATTCCTCCCATTTGTCATCAGCTCGACACCGCAAGTCAAACTCTGGTAAACCTGCTGGCGGTAATAATAACCACCCCTGATCATACATACATACTACTATAGCGCCTCGGAATGCATGCATCTTGTTTCTACCTACCTGCCTATGCTTGGACTTCCTGCTCATTCTCGTCACTTCCATCCCGCCACTTGCGTGAGCGTGGTACCTGTTTTCTGCCTGCCAGGGAGACGTTTTTGCAAGTCCCTTGTTCTGTTAACCCGCCACCTGGTTTCCCCTTTTACTGTGTCATTCATCAATACCGTATGGTATATATCTGGTTTGAGATGTACGTACGTTACTTGATTCGTGCCAATGCCGTGGGAAACATGCGGATCTAATAAGCGGTCGACTCAGAAAATCGATGTGCTGACCGTTGTCGATCTGCGTGGTTTTTTTCTTCTCGGCTGTCCTCTCCCGCCTCTCTCCCTGCAGTCACAGCCTAGTCATGTAGTTTCTACCCGTAATGTTAATATCACAAGCATGTAGTATCTGCATCCTGCGATGCCGAGCAAGAAAATGACAACGAAAAAAGAAAGATTACCTATAACCTTACCCAAACAACAGAAAGATGGACATCAGAATCATATCCCCCTCTCTCCTCTTCCCCTCTCCCCTCCTGATCCTCCCCTCCCTTACACCACCTTTCGCCTTTTGACGCGCATCCTCTTCTCCAATACAGCCAACGCATCGATGCTCTCCTCATGACACTTCGTTTGATCTGCACGGTCCTGCAAACATACACCATCGGCCAGACGGAAAGGAACCCGTGTCGTCCTCCTCGCATCTCAGTGGACTTGCTCGACACACGCTGAATCACCCTCGAGTTCCCATCTCCGTTGGGACAGTTGCAGCTCTTCCAGCTTTTTGGGAATGGGGATGGATGGCCTTTGCTTCTCTTTTGATGCAAGTATAGCCGCTGGGGTGGGAATCACTGCAGCAAGGCGTTCTTTACTGTAGCCCATGGCACCGCATGCTTGCGACTCGTACAAACATGCCTTGCCTTGCCTTGCGCATGCTGCAAGGCATTCAATGTCACCTCGTCGTAATCTCCATACACGGTAGACACACATCCCCAGCATAGGCATGGACGCCTACATGTAGAGGAGCATGTAATAGTCCAGCGCCTTGGTCCTGGTAGTCGACAGACACCGCATCTGGCTGCGACGTAGTACAAGCCCGTTCACCACCACCTCGCGAGTGCAACCTCGAGAACGCTCCTATAAAGCACAATGTAGTAGTGTTACTTCACGCGATGTCCAATTGGCCATTCAAAAAGTCTTGAACAGCGCCTGCGGTGTCTTATCTTCCTGTGTTCTAGACCTCAGCCTATGTGCGTTGCGTTTGTGCATCGCGATCAAACACATGCCTAGGTTCGAGTACATACCCGTCACCTCCTCAACCTCAACGGAGCATTTCAACATGTCCTTTATGGGTCGGCGTCTCTTCCTCTCATGGCCCGCATACCCATCGCAGCCCTGTCCTGGTTCATCGCTCGTTCGCTCGTCTGCCACATGAATGGCCCGAGCTTCCTCCTTGCCCAGACCGGGCACGGAACGCGGGTAGGGGATGGTTTTTGTGTCAGGGGTCTGGCTGTCTATCTGCGTAGCTGATAACGCGCCTCGCAAGCCTCGCAGCCAACGGACTGCAGGCCAGTACCTATTGCCTGACCTGCTCCCTGGCATGCGCGGATGTGCGAGGCTGCCTATCCGATGCGGCAGGGGTTGACTGACATACATGAGGCAGGCAAGTAATGATCCGTACTCATACTTTGTATGGTTCGCGCAGCACGGAGAAATGACTCCCAAGGTCTTGGTGCCATCTGATTCTGTTGTCTTTGATTGGATTAAGCATTCCATGCCTTTTCCGCTGCCGCGTGGCGGCTCCCTAATCTCCTCCTGCGTCCTGTCATACATGTCCATTGTGCAGAATGACATGGGCCGCGCTCTATTCGTCCTCTTGAGTTTCTCCCTCAAACCACTGTCCGCACTCATCACTGCCGTGGTGGTAGTAGCGCAGTAACGGCCTTGCCGACCGTTCTAGAAACCACCGTCGTGTCTCTCCTGCGTCTAGTCGAGTTCCCAATCTTGCTGCCGTCTTGATGCGCCCGAAGCGGTGAGCGTAATCCTCACGGTTCGACGGCGGAGATTGCCTTCTCCACACGGTTGACGGAAAATGCTACCCTCAGCCTACATCACGAAGTAGCGTGGAAGCATAGCAGCGCGGTATCCCATTGGAGACGGCTGCACACGGGGCCGTTTCCAGCCCTCTTGTTGGACGCCCTCGAATCGTTGGAAGATGGAAAGGTGGTCGTGTACTTTGAAAAGAAGTTCAGTCCGCGTGAAGGGGGTAATACATATTGCTTCGTATGTGATCTGATGTCTCAATTCATGCCGAAATTGTCTGTCTTCCGAGTCTTCATAAGCCGAGTCAACGATCGAGATGCGCTATTTGAGACGCCGACGAATCTAATTCTGGTTTCCTGTCTTGCTTCTATTCTCGGATCCACCCGAGACTTTGACTTTGGACACAAGATCGGCCAACTTGTTGCCCGGATGGAGAGGGAGAGGGTCTAGAAGCTGCTTGGAATTCTTTTCGGCAGTCTTTGGCGGAGACGGTGAGACCGAGGCCTCGTCCACCAGGTTTTCCAGTTTCTTAAAATAGTCCTTCTCCTTGATGTGTTTCGTCAGATACAGAATTGGATTGTTTGGTTGGTTCGGTTTCATCCGCTCCTTGATGGCCTCCTCGTAGGCGCGGTCGTAGACGTCAAAGTCGACCGCCGTAGGGGAGTCTGACACAACGTCTGGTGTCTTTTCGTCTGTCGCAAAGGCATCTCTTGCCCCCGTGCCGATGCCCAGGAATGGCGGCTCTTGATCAGTGATATCGTGGGCTTGGCCTTTGGTTTTCCCTTCCCCAGCTTCGGCCGCAAAAAGCACTGTCTTCTGCTGCGTGATGAGCGCCGCAATGTCGGAAACGGATGCCTTCGTGCCCGTTGCCTCGGTCGCCTCATTTCCCTCAGGAGGCTGAGAGGCAGCTTTCTTGCGCCTGCTCGCTGGTAGTGAGCTTCGAAACCGGTGGATGGCCTTCATCACACACAGGAGGTGGTTCATCTTCCTCGTGAATGCCCGGCTAAGCTCCAGCTCATTCGGCGGCTCAACGGGGTTGGCGCAGTTTTCTTCCTTGGAAAGTAAAGGGTCGGTTCCCTCCTTGGTCACCCAGGGATGTTCCTGTTGAATAGTCAGTATACCGACTGTGCCTGCCTGGCTCGCCCCTAGCAACTCACTCGAAGCTCGGCCATGGTGATTCGTGTTTCCGGGTTCTTGTCTAGCAGTCTGCCCATGAGATGAACCAAGGTCGGATTCTCGTCCACGGGAAGTTCTGGCTCCTCCGTCTTGATGGCCTCGTAAATCTCGAGCACGGCCTCTCTGTTGAAAGGAATCTTGCCGTACCTGAGGCAGTAGAGGGTGACGCCCATGGACCAGATGTCTGCCGCTGTGCCGGAAACCTTGTCGTGTTTGCTGCACAGTTCAGGAGGTAGAAAGGCGGGAGAGCCAGCGGTCTTGGCAGTTGTCATATTGGTGGGCTTTTCAAACATTTCCGAGACTCCAAAGTCCACTACTTTGAGAACATCATCTTCTGACAGCAAGAGGTTGTCAGGTTTGATATCGCGGTGAATGACGCCCTGAGCGTGCACTGTAGACCGGTTAGCATCCGTAAACACATAACAGACGTACATCTTGACTGCGCAATAGACATACGATACTCGATTCCCAAGATCAAGTCTCGGAACCAGAACCTGCACTCCTCTTCTGGATAGGGGTCTGCCTGTTCGCACAAGCCGACTTTCATAATGACCCCCTTCTTGCACATCTCCATGACAATGTACAAGGAATCTTCATCCGGGTCGTCTAGCACTTCGATGAGCTGGGCCAGGTTGGGGTGATTGAGCTTCTTCATGATGGCAATCTCCTCTCGGATGTAGAACAGCGCATCGCTCTTCTCGCGGTCCCGCAGCCCGACAAGATGGGCAGGCAGTTCGCCTCCCCTAGCAGGCATCCGTCGTGCGGGCCCTGGGCCTTGACGCATGGCCATGGACTGTGCTCGTCTTCGTAGGCGAACCTTGGAGAACTCCTTGACAGCCTGCAAACTGATGGTAAGCAAGCAAACTTCATGGGAGGACAGAGGCAAAACCAACATATTCGTTTCCGAACTGATCAGTCGCACGGTGGACAGAGCCGTAGGAACCACGTCCAATTTCCTCTTGAATCACATATTGGTTTATTCTATGATGAGTCCGGCCATCTACTTCGTCATTAGAGAATTCGACACGCGCGTTGAGCGTTTCCTATCGAGCCTGTCAACTAGTCTGACCACGTCTGCAGATTAGGGGGGGGAGAGGCTGACTTTGATCTCGCGATGAGCACTGGGAGTACGCTTATGTTGTCTGATGGGACTGGCGAAGCCCTGAAGACGGATTGGCTCAGTTCTGGAAATATGACGAACACTCAGCATTCAATACAGTTCACACAGATGCGATGAGACCGCGGGCCGTCCATGAGCGGGAGCAGTAGGGCGGCGCATTCGTTCACTTACACGGCAGACACCAGAGACGGCCGGTCGTCTTCTGACGGATCCTCACGGCCGTTGACAGTCAGCCGAGGCGACTGCAGCCCGGACGGCGGCCGCCCGTACGTGGGCGCCGACTTGGTGCTGTTACCGGGCGACTGCGGCGGCGTCTCCATGATGGCAGTGGTCGATGATGCGAGAATCGACAGCTGAAGCTCGATCAGGTGAAGCTGTTGCGAGGTGCTCGTGTCGCGTGTTGCTTCGATAAGCTTCCCGGCTCCTCCTTGCGCAGATGGAAGCTCCAGGTCCCGATGAATAGCTATGGATGATTGAGAAAAGGACGAGTATAAATATGTCCAACCTGACGGCGGCGTTGCCCTGCGCCAGGTCAAATTCACAAGCGAGCAACTTTTGCGCGCCCAAGGCTGGGAATAAGTAAGGTATGAGGTGAGGCTGGAAGACGCAGGCGGCCAGCCATTGGAGGGGTAAGAAGGTGGAAGCGAGCTGTCTGGCAGCTACATTCCGTCTTTGAGCGGGGGCGTCAAGCTCGGGCACTTCTATTGGTGATCTCTGGGAACGGCAGTATCGCTGCAGTCAGCCTGCATCAAAGCAGCGGCGGCTGTGTCTGCATTGTCCGTTGGGCTGCCCTGGTTTGACTTCAATGAAACGCTGGGCAGCTCTTTGAGTAGCAGCATCAAACTGCCACAGATGAATCAATCAAGTCATGAGCTCTAATGGTCTCCATGCTCTGTCTTCAATCGGCTACACATATTCAAGGTATTGTTAGAGGTACCCGCTATCTTTGGGCCCTCCAGCGGGCTCTTACAGTGGACTCAAAGCCATCGAACCCCCCCGCCACCATCCCAGCTAACGGGCACCTGTAAACTGTCAACTCCATACCGCGATTAGATCACGACCAGCTCCTTGAACCTCGAACGACACACACCTTCAACCGCGCCCGACCCGCCGCCTCTCGACGCACCTCGACCCCTTCAGCGACGATTCTCCAGCCATTGAACCCCTCGGCGTCCCTACACCAAACCACCTCCACGAAATCGCCAACACCGTCCCTCAAATCCATCCGCGCGCAAAAGCTCATCCGCGCGCGCCCTCAACTCTGCCCACCATGGTCGTCTACTCCTTCTACATCTTCGACCGCCACAGTCCGTCTCTTCCCCTCCCCCCTTTCTCGGCTCTCAAACACAGACCGCGCGTTCTCTTTCTAACACCTCTCTCCCACAGCCGAATGCGTCTACGTCAAATCCTGGCTGCCCCCCCAGATCCCCGGCACGCCCGCCCCCGTGCTGTCCACGGGCTCCGACGACGCGAAGCTCATCTTCGGCACCGTCTTCTCCCTCCGCAACATGGTCCGCAAGCTCGGCGGCGACGACGACGCCTTCATCAGCTACCGCACGGGGCAGTACAAGCTGCACTTTTACGAGACGCCGGCGAACCTGCGCTTCGTCATGATTACGGATACCGGGTCCGCGAGCATGCGCAATGTGCTGCATCAGATATACATCAATCTTTGGGTCGAGTACGGTAGGTGCCACCTCCTTCCTGCTTTTTCTCTTTTGCTTGGGAGATTTCCCCCTTTTGTTCATTTCTACCCTATGGGAGGTATGGTTTAGTTGTTGGAATTGGGAAATGGCTGCAGTAACTCACTCTTTGTGTCATGGTGCTTTAGTCGTCAAGAATCCGCTTGCGCCGGTTGAACACAAGGGTGGTGCGGGCGTGAACAATGAGCTCTTCGAGCTGGGACTGGATCAGTTCATACGGGGCCTGATGTGAGAGCGCGGTATGCTATGGGACTCCGAAACAAGCAACGAAATTTTCGAAAAGAGCGGCAAGTTCAAGCAGATATGGCGACGAGCGACCTCTGATGCCCCCCATCCCCCTAGAGGTTGCTCTTCAGTGGGGACTGATCGAGACGCGCTCTCCTCTCCCATCATCGGGTTGACACCTAATGCGGCTACACCCTACCGATCAGGGGCTCCAAGAGGGAGCGGCTATTCGAGGACTAGACGGGCTGTGGGAAAGCCCTGCCCTTGAACCAAAGAGGCTTCTGATGGGCTGCTCGAATGAGATTTCTGTCTGCTGTGACGTGCCAGATCGGCCTGGTGGGGAGCCGTGGGAAGTTTGGCACAGCTATGCAAGAGAGGGATATCCATCTTCAGAGAATATCAAGTGCTGACGAGCGCCGAGGACGAGGTGGAGATATGTCGTCGGAAGCTGTCTTCCGAACTGCCAGCATCGTGAAAGCATAGAGTCAAGTCAAGAAGAAGAGAGAAGAACAAGAGATGAAGAAATTTAGAAGAAGAACCATGGAATCTTTACCATTCGTCCCGCCGTTACCTCCAAACCAAATAACAAAACCTGTAGAATGCACCATAAATCTTTACTCTTTACAATACAAGTATGCGCATTGTTTGCTACCGTGCCTCCCCCGTTCCCCCCCTATCTTCTGCCTCAAGATCTCTTCTCCGTTGCTCTCTCCCATGCGCCCTCAAGGCTTGCCGCCTGGCGGTCAACCATGACGACGCTGCTGTCGACCTGAGTGGACTGCGACTGTGTATCTTCGGACTTGAGGTAGACGGCGCTCTCCATGAGCCCCTCATCCTTCATCTCGTTTTCCCAATTGCTCGAGTAGACGACCGCGGAAAAGGCCTCGAGATCGCGCACCGACTCCATCTCCTGCAGATACTCGTTCGGCACGCCGTTGCCAATGACGTGAGCCTGCCGCGTCAGGACGGAGAGGATCTTGGGCAGCAGGATGGCCCGGCTGCGCTTGAGGCTGGCTGTCGTCGCGACTGTGGTGGGGGAGTCGTCGAGCGAGAACTCGAAAGCCTCGGTGGCCAGCTTCTTGTCCACAAGATGCGAAAATCCCCGGTCGAGGATCAGGGTCAGGACGTGTGAAAACGCGGGTGACTCGATCAGATCCGCAGTCTCATCCAGCAGCCGCCTGAGCGCCGCAGACGACACCGGAGAACCCCCTTGAGGAGACAAGCCTCCGTCGTCGAGGATACCCGACTCACGGATCACCTCGTCTTCCTTATCCTTGGGCGGCAAAAGAAAGGTCAACCAGTCTGAGCGCTTGCGCTCGTCGGCGCTGGACCCTTCAATCAACTTCCTGACCTCTGCCGTCAGCTGGGAGACGCGGTCAAAGGTGACGAGGTCGCGAGGGCTGAGGCTGCCAAAGACGGTCCTCACGGAGCTTTCGACGCGGTGCATGACATCCATCCACCCCCTATTCAGCAGCCACCAGCTGAATGTCAGGTACTTGCGGTTCGTGTCAAAGTCGCTGCCGTATGATTGATCGGGATTGTCATCATCGTTGTTCTCCAGGTTGATGGTGGCCTGTTGGCTGCCGGTGGCGAGGGCGACGACGCTGGACAGGTAGCTGCGCCGACCCAGAAGGTTCAGCTGAACCCTGGTCAGCATGGTGAGGAGGGCGAGCGTGTAGATGAGCGTGAATGATCTTGTAATGGCTGTGTTTCCCAGACACGGTCAGTATTCAAGCCCCATCTCTTCGACGACAAGCACAAGCGAGGAAAGGCGCGTACCGCTGATGGTCAGGTCATCCCACAGCTGCCTCTTTGTCTTTCGCGGCCGCGGCCTGGGAGGAGCGAGCTCCTGCTGGGAGCCGTCCGAAGTGAAGGGCATGCCGAGCTCGACAGGCACGCTGACGGTGCTCTTGCTATCATCCTCAGTAAGGGTGGTATCGGCAATGCTGGGCGGGCTTGTCGTCTGGATGCCCTTGAGGCTGCGCGCGGAGCTCTTGATCTGCTGGATTTCGTAGGTGATTTGCTCCGTGTTGAGCGCGGTGACGATGTTGCCGGTGGCGGTGGGCAAGAGGGCGAGGACGGTAAAGGTGCAGTCCTCCTGGTTCTGCTCGAATCGGCGTCGAAGACTGTAGAATATCAATGTCGGTTGGCGATTGTAAGAAAGAGACAAGGGATGAGGTCTGCTTGCTTACTTTTCCTTGGCGATGCGGTCGCTGCTCATGCGCTCGCGCGCGTCGTTGATCTTGGACATGACATACTGGGTGACGGCATAGCCAGCGCCCACGACGCCGAGGCCGATGGCAATGGGCGTCCGGTTGCGATGCACCCAGCGCCGGGCTGAGGAGAGCATGTTGGGCAGCGCTGCGCGGGTCGGGTCGAGTCGGGTCGGGTCAGAGACTCATGGATCAGCAATTCGAGGTCATTTACAGAGGAGCCGTGTCTTGTCTCGGTCGGCAGGCGTCGATGGTCCAGCAATTCGAGACTCGTCGCACACAGAGAGAGTCGGCGCGGCAGCTGGGACAAGTGATGGTGGCTGATGGAAAAGTCGCGATGGTGGTAGATGAAGCTCTGCGCGTGCTTTCGTCCAATGCTCGTGCATGCTTGGCTCAATTGCAGCGTGCCTCGGTTCTGTTCCAGCGCCTCTGCTCCAACTGGCGTCCTCGGCTAGGGGCAGCATGGGCAAGCAGTACGCGCGAGGTACGGCTGCGCACGCCGTTTGCGGCGACAGAAAGGCGGCACTTGCGGAAACGTCTGTGTACTTTTGCGTACCTACGTTGTGGGTGCAGCGTCAAGCGTCAGCCCCGTCGAGATTCCGGGGTGCTCAGTCCACTGTATGCACGCACTAAACGGGAGGTGGCTCTAGGCGCTTACAGGCGGGCAGTCGGGCAATCTTGAAGCGTCGGGTTGTAGGGTCCGGTACCTGCTGCTGTAAGCACTTGACGCTGAGGTCGAGCATCACCGCCTGGAGGATGATGTTGTCATGATTTTGCATGTAGGCTTGGACCACGATACGATTTGTATGGGTACCTAGTACCTTGTAGTGAGGATTCGGATTGTCGAGTCGTGCCGGGTCAAAAACAATCAACTTACACGGCCGTCTTTATGCAGCACCTCATATCGTCCACGACAGCTGGATTTCCTCTCTCATAGATACTCCTTGGACACGTCTAAACGGCCAAATCTCCAGCTCAGGCTCACCACTTCGGCGCTGACGACAACCATCAGGTACCGGCTACACAACCTACCCCCCTTATCGCTTATCGCAGGCAAAAAGCTGCACTAACAGCCCTGGAGCAAAAGCCTGTGACGTGACTGTGCGCATGTCCCGATCGATCCCTTGCCGCTAAAGTCCCCCATTACCAAACAGCGCATCAGCGGCCAGCTTCAGCTCTCCAACTGGCCGAGTAGAGAGGTCGCCTATGTACACTCTACCTTGAGCTAGTCCGTCCCCCCTCGACTTACACGGGCAAAACACAGCAAAGCAGCAGCTTTCGGCAGCTTTCTGGCTTGGCTGCCCATTTCCCCTTTTGTACCTGTACCTGCTGCCCCTCCTCTCCTTCTCCTTGACCCCTCGCTTCCCGTCCATCAACCCCAGCAATTCCCAGCTGCCTGCATACCAACCGCACACATATAATCCTAACTCTTTTCATCTCGCTGCATATCTCTCTTAAAATTTTTGCCTCTGCCTTGGTTCTGACTCCCCTGCAGTACCGCTTGCAAAATCACAACTCATAGTTTCCCGCTTCCTTCTCCAAACCTCCTGTCGGTCTCGGTACCTGCTGCTCAGGCGGAGGTGACACCTGCTGAGGGTGTCCAGCCTCGACTCGGGTCTGGTGACTCCTTGTTCCTGCTGACTGCGAGAACCCAGAGGCCTTAACCCTTCCTGAGCCGAAGTAAGAAACAGCAATGCGCCTCTTCGCTCAGCAGTCGAGATAACGCCCGGCCAATCCATTTCTTCTTCTTCTGGACCTCTGGCGCTTTCCATCCGCCCTTTACCCCCCTTTGCGGTGACATACAATTGCTCGGTGGAATATAAGCAGACAGGAAGAGCGGCAATAGCGCGAGCAACCGAGAGTCGCATCAGTCGCAAGCTTTCGCCCTTTTCGACGCTCTGCCATTTTCCAGCAACGCGGCTTGTGTTTGCTCCTCTCGGGAAGAAGTTCAATCACAAAAGAGAAGAAATGGATCAGCAGAAGCCCCCGGAATTCATACTCGACGTCTTTTCGGACCCTCGGTCCGTCCGCGAAGTCGTCAAAGGTACGCCCAATGCCTGTCGCATTCACGAAGGTCATGGAGATGTCCCCTTCTCCGCTAACACAGACGAACTTCAAAAAAACAGGCATCCTCCACACAATCTTCTTCAACCGCTTCTTCCCCTCGCTCGCCCCCCGAACGCACGAGGTCCTCGACGTCACCCTGCCCTACGTCAACGACAATGAGCTCGAGACGCTCATCGAGCAGCGCGCATACGCCCTCGAGCGCCAGCTCGACGCCGAGCGACTGTCCAGCTCCGGCGGCCATGCAGCAGGGTTAGGAGGAGGCGCCGCGGCAAAGGGCGACAAGATGATGAGCGGTGGCGCCGGCGGCGCCGCAGGGACGGCGGACGGCGGCAGCGGAGGCAGAGGCCAGATCACCGTCCAGTTCTTTGAACGCAAAAGACGCAAGGCGTGGCTCACGCGCGGCGAGGAGGAAGTCTGCTGGGAGACGTGGACGATCAAGGTGACTGTCGCCGAGCCGAGGACGGAGAACGGTACGTCGTTGCACAGCATCCGGGGGGTCCAGTCTTACACCACAACGACCTACCAACCCACAACACACACCCCCCAGAGCAACCTCATATATACATATACTAATCCTCCCGTGTTGTGTGAAACAGAACGAGCCAAAGTCCGCAGAGCAATGGAGCAGACGCTCTTCACAACCGCCATGAAGATTGTCACCTTTGTCAACACCCACAAGGACCACATCCCGCCCATCACCACGCAGGGCGGCAACCCCTTCCCCTACAAGATCAACCTCGAGTCCAAGGAGACCAGCTGGGTGTCCCGCATACGCATGTACTAGAACTGCCTAGTGAGCATGACGGACGATGCCCTCTTGGCCGCTGTTCCGGATTGACTCGAGCTGCTTTCCTTTGTGCTCTGTTCGCCGTTGTCGTGAGCCTCCTCCACCTCATGCCTTTTCAGCAGCCACGCAAGAGATATCACCAACGGCGGGAAGGGCGTGTTTTGGAACCCCTGACACCTCATGCCGTGCTCAGCAACCACGCAACAAATCAACACCAACGGCGGAAAGGACGAATATCTTGATTGAATAAGGATGCGACTGATAGAGACTAAATGAATTGCTATGGGGGATGGCAAGGAATTCTGCGTATATAATCCACTTGTCATCAGGGCTATTTGGATTGGGAAGACAGACGCGGTCAATGTGCGTTCTGCGTTTCTAATAACGGGGGGTTGGCGTTTTGGGCGTCGGTTGGAGAGGAAGAGGGAAGCGGCTCCCTGATATCCAATGCATACGATGGAAAGTTCACTATTTGGCCCCCAGAGTTTCACACAAAGGATGACATGCGCACACAATGTGTATGCAATGCTCTCGGCTACGGGCAAGGCATGGAACAGACTCATTGACGCGTCGTGGGCGTTTTAGATGGATTAGGAGTAGTAAGCCTATGACTACCTACGTAAGGTAGGTATCTACTACATTCAAGGTAAAAGGTAAAACATAATTCACAGTATTGATGACACGTCGGTATATCAGAATCTGAGAAATACAGTGAAATTGTGAACTCAGACAGACCAAAAAGTCAACCAGTCCCTTTGCTATTGTTGGGCAAGGAAAGTAAAAGAAAGCCAATCAACAAGATAAAGCCAGCAAAACCACAAGCCTGTCCGGCGGGAGACAATCCCTGAAAAGACAAATCCCGAACCCAATCCGTCGAAAAAGGAAAGATGACAAGACCAACAAGAATTCAAACATGAGCCAGCCAATCCTCTCACAAGCCCTGTGATACCAAGTCCCTAGGTACATGCGCGCGCACACGCACATGTTTGTGATCCAGACTCCATGCATCCAACCAATATTCCGGTAACAAAAGTCCAACACAGGAAAAGCAAAAAAAGAAGAAGAAAAAAAAAAGCAAGAAAAGACCACAAAAGTGAAAGGGAGAACCGACAACCCCTCGCAAAAAGCCATTCCAAGTCCAGGCCCAGATCCAGGCCATACCAGCTAAACCAAGCAAATCCGTTCCCCGGGACAGACCGTGGTCGTATCCCAATGCCGTAAGAAAAAAAAAAGATAGAAATCAAAGTGTACTATGTACTCAGAATCACCATGACCCCTTGCGGCCAAGTCATGAAGCTCCAAGGAAAGGGGGTTAGATCTGCACCCTGCCTCTACAGGCCTCGCTGTCGTCAAAGTCCCATAGTGGCCGCGTTAGTCGTGTGAATCAATATCGTAATGAAGGTATCGTAATCGTGTTCTCTTTCCGCCGCATGTGTCAGTTCTCGTTGCGCCTCATCCTCTAGAAAGCGGTTGTAAAGCTTCGACCCAAGGCGGGCTTTCCGCTCTGCTTCAAGCCTTTGGACGGCTGAGAGCCAGACCCAATCTTTTCGAACCCCTGAAGAATGTCAAGACCGGTAAAGTCGGACGTGTCCACGCCGGCACTGGAAGCAAAATCGCCGACGTCGAGATGGAGGGACGGCCAGTCACCATCGCCTGGGAGCTCCATCAGCGAGACGAACTTGCTCGGTGAGTTGCCCCTGATTGGCGACCCCTGGAATATCTTGGAAGGAGAGCTGAGGCCTTCAAAGACCTTGCTCGGTGTCTCCAGGAACCGCGATGGCGTGTCGGGAGCCTTGAGCAGGGGGGCTGATGTGAGGAGCTTCCTGGAAGCCGACATCTCCCCAACGGCTGATGATGAAACGGACCGGTCCAAGCGAGCGCGCTTGACCGAGCGCTTGATGGGCGAGCCCGCGTCTGCAGCGCCGATGCTGTCAAAGACGTTTTCGTCATCCACCGGCAGGTCCTGGAAAATGTCAAAGTCGGGGAGGTTGCTGCTGGCATTGGGCGTATCAAAAGTGAAGATGCTATCGTCCAGCCGGAAGGCGGGACTCCACGGCAACATGTCCTCATTGGACAGGTTGGCTACCCGTCGAAGAGGGGACTGCAGCATGTGGCGGACCTTGGCGCGATGGATGCGCAGGTTCGTGTTGGGAGACACCGAGGGTGGTGGCTGTGCAATGGGCTTGACTTTCTTGACAACAGGAGTGAGAGGAGGAGGCATCTGGTTGTCCAGGGATGGACGGAAAGGAGACGACGAGGTAAGCCCGTAGCTGGAGAGCGAGCGACTCTTGGTTGGGCTAAAGGGAGAAGACCCCCTCAGCCGTGCAATCTCCTCCTCGGCCCGTCCGCGCTTGATGCGGTGCCGGTCCGGCTCGGACGTGAAGAAGGCCGACCTGGCTGCGTTCGGGCGCATGGCGGAGGACTCGAGAGAGGAGATGTAGCCGCTGTCGTCCATGGAGGCGAATTTGCGCTTGTGCGTCCTGGTTGCGGACGAGGCGGGATTGCGGCTCACAGGAGGCGGAGTGCCGTTTCGTCGCTCTGGTCGGGGAACCGGCGGGGTGGAGTTCAGAGCAGGAGGGAGAGGCGAGAAGAAGGACGATTCAAGTGGCAGTTCATTGTCCGCCCCCTTGTCCGCCAGGTCCTCGGCAGGCGCATTGTCGGACAGGAGAATGGTGGCATCCGAGGAGGGCTCCAGAGGCATGGACAAGGTCGCCTGAGAAGTCGGCAGTGGAGGGAGACTGGTCGTATGCGGCTGATGCTGGTGGTGCTGCTGCTGATGATGAATGGGGGCGGGAGGCGGCAGACACGGCTCGGGCATCAATGCTGGCGCAGGCCGAGAGGGCTCGAGGCGGGTGGACATGACGGGGAGGTTCTCAGCAGTCGGGACCGACTTGCGCGTGGGCTTTTCCTTGAGGAACTGAAACTCGGTGCCGGGCTCGATGCCCCAGTAGTTGCCCTTGCCGGGATCGTCCTTGGGTCGCTCGATCTTAATGAAGTTCTTGTGCAGACTCAGGTTGTGTCGAATGCTATTTTGCCAGCCTGCGTCGTTGGGGTTGTAGAAAGAATAGTTGTCGCTGATCCACTTGTAAATCTGGGCAAGGGTGAGGCGTCGCTTTGAAGATCGCAGAATGGCCATTCCAATGAGCTGTGCGTAGCTGTGAGGCGGTTTGGTGCCATCGTCAGTGATGGGGGGGAACGAGTCGTGCGGCGGGAGCACCTGCTCCTCGGCCTTTGGTTTATTGTTGTTGACTCGGGAGTCCTTGATCGGTGCCGCCTCCATCAGTCCACGCTTCCCACTGAATTCCTGGTAATACTGCTCCACGGAGATGTTGATAGCCGGCGGTGCCGGAAAGATCTGAGGGTGGACGTTTTCCTTTTCAAAGAAGGTGTCGTGGTTGGCGAGAGGTGGCTTCTGGAGGCCGGTCTTGAAGTTGGATAGCTGCGGCTTCTTTTGCAGAGAGTCGGTGACTGGCGTCTTGTCCGAGGGAGGAGCCATTGAGATGCCGTTGAACTTGTTCAGGCCGTGTGACGGCTTGAGCGGCGCTCTGGGTGCGGCTGTCTTGGGCTTGAATGGTGAGAATCTGTTGCTGTTCTGAGAGACTGCGGGCTCGAGAATGACATTCGAGCTGGAGTTGCTGAGAGGCCGACGGATAGGCCTGGACGGATTCGGCATGGGTGCGTGGCTGGTCATGGGGGCCTCGTTTTCGAAGAAGATGTCGTCGGTGAAGACTTCCAAGGGCCTGGGAGAGGCGTAGAAGCGTGGCGGCTGGGCCATTTCGGCCGGTACAGGCAAGTACCGTTGTGTGTGAGAGAGTGTAAGTGTGTGAAAGAGGCTCGTTCGAGCTCAGTGGAGCAGGCTGAGGGCTGACAGATGTCAAGGCTCAGGTGCTGCTGTAGGTTCCTGGGCGCGCTAGTCAGCCAAGCGTGTAAGAGAAGAGACGCGACGCCGTCGGAGCGAGAGCAGCGGCAGCATCGCAAGGATCACAAGGGCTGAGGGTGATGAAGAATGGGAGGAGGAGGAAGAGACCAAGGTAAGAGAGAGGGATGCAGGCATGGGGGTCGTTTTGTGTGCTCACCTCGCTGAGGTCACCGTCACTCGCAGGCGCGGTGGGGCGGTAAATGGACGTCCTGGGGAGGCGCTGCCCTGGCCGGGTTTTTGCTGCGGTTTTCCCTTTTTCCTCTTGGCTGGGACGATGGGGATTAATAGGAGAGCCGATCGGGACCCGCAGATGATGGGTTCGTGGAAGGAAAGAAAGATGTTCTTTTGAAGGTTCTTTCAATTAGGTACAGCGAGTGAGAGAGGCGATGTGGGCGGGAGGTGAGTGTCAGGATCAAGGTCGCGATGGGCTCGAAGTGGGCGATTTTCTGCTTTGCTGGCTGCGGCGCGGGGAGAAAAGCGGAGGAAAGCGCTGGTAAGAGAGGACGAGATGGCGTGAGGGCGAAAGGGCGTACACGAGTCTGGCGAGGCGGCGATTAGAGGGGGGGAAATGGAAGAGATGGCAAGTTGTGCGAGCGAAGGTGAGGGGAGGCGGGCGCTGTAATAGGGAATGCCAGTATGATCGGAAGGGAGGACGAACGAACAGCGAACAGGCACACAGTGGTGGTGGCTCCGGCTCTTTGATCCAGCACCACAAGGGCAAACTTTCGATCCTTGGAACAGGCCCGAGTGGATCGCCGACCAGGGCCCCTGGCAGTTGCGAGAGACGCAGAAAGCCCAGCGCGTCAGGGATGCGAGGCCGCCGATGCGGATTGGATGGCGGGCTGTCTGGGCTGACACGAGCGACCGGGGCCAGGGATGGTTGTGCAATCGTCGGTCGTGGTGCTGGCTGGCGTCTGCAGAAATCTTGCTTGTCCAGCCCGCAACTAGCGACGACACCAAGCCTCAAGTGGCCAGTCGGAGGGTGCGAGTTCGACAGCAGAAAGTATCTCGGTTTCCTCTGCTTCTATTATCGCTGAAGATGGATGGATGGATGGATGATGGAAGCGCTGGTGTGGGTGGGCTCGGGTGTTCAAGAGAGTGAAGAACCGAGAGACGTGATGCCGTCCGTAGCTGCTGCGTGCTGCACAAGAGCGTAAGAGGTCGGTGCTACACGTTAGAAACTCAAAGAGTCAAGTATGTGAGGGTGGCAACCCCTTCCTTGATGGTGGACGGATGCGGGCTGTTCGAGGGCGTTTGCGAGACCAAGTCAAGGGAGCGTGTTGAAAGTGCAGAGGTGAAAGGTGGTGAAGAAGACGAGAGAGTGAAATGCGTGGGTGGCAGAAAAAGAGAGAGAGGCGGGGGGGCGTGTGTCTTGTTCTTGCGTGTTCTTGGGGGGAATGCAGCAGGAAATGCACGACACCCGTCTGTGCCTTGCCGTGACCGATTTCCTCTCCCTTCTTTGACTCGCCTAGGTACTTGCTACCTACTTTACTCTAGATCGAGGAACTGCACAAAGACTATCGCAATTCTTCGGCAGCTGCACTTTTGTCGTGCCTGGCGAGGATGTGCTTCGACGATCGATCGCTCGTGTCTTGAATCGAACCGGGGCCGGGCTGTGCTGTGCGAGAGCGGAGCAAGGCGACGGGAGGAGGCCTGTAAGTGAATGATGGATGGGACTGCATTACAGCGAAAATGCGCCAGAAGCATGTGAGCGAAGGGCTAGGGAGCTATTTCGGACGGAGCAGCCGCCGGCATTCGTGCAGCAATCAAAGTGACGCCGTCTGGTCGGGTTGACCAGGGGTGATGATGATGATGACGACGATGCCGATTGCATCGAATTGCCGGCTGTCTGTGAGGTGGTGGCACGTACACGATAGACCTAGTGAGGTCTGATATACTATTCAGGTACGATACGCAGCAATATCTGGTGCGACGTCACGAACGAGAACCGATGCAGTTGCAGTTCCGGTGTGAGGATCGCCTGAAGCAGAGCTGGAGGGGGATTGCCGGGCGATGCAGGTGCAGACACAGATACTGTAGGTAGATGATGGCACTTGGGATGGAAAATGTAGGTGCGAGAAGCAGTAGCGGCGACATCCTTTTCAATAACCCAGTCTCCCGATTCGCCATCGCCAGCACGGCTGTCCTTCTTGCATACATATAGCATCAACATCCAGACATACTACTACATATTACAAGCCGGTTGCCATGCGACAGAGCACATCCCGTCCTGCAGCGGTAAACAAGAGAGACGCAGCTCTGCCACTGGATGTTGAGCCTGCATGATATGCATGCATGCGCGATCGTTGGGCACCGCGATAACATAGGAGCCCAACGGCTGCAGATGGATGTTGTTTTCATGTTGTTGCGGAGGTCTTGATGGGCCTCTTACGACCGGCGATGCAGGCATCACGAACGTCTCATGACCAGCGATTACCCACGACAACAAGACGAGTTGCGATGTCAAGCAACAGAGGTGTCATTGACGGCCCCATATATCAGGGCTGCAGATGACAGTTTTCTTCATTTACGTACCAGATATCCGCTCGACAAGCATCGCCCAGCATTCGAGTGGAATCCGTCAGATTGTCTCACCTTGTCCAGCCACAATCACGAGGGTTGCGAGCTCCACTCGCGTGCGTGCCCTGGCGAGTCTGCGTTTCAAACTCTATCGCTCCCTGGTCTCTTCAGCCCTCTTTTCTTTCTTTTACTATCCCCTCGCATATGTCAGGTACTGCCGCTGCCCTTTTCTTTGACTCTGATTTCCCCTTAACTTGTTCTTGATCCCCCTCCAAGAGCCTCCCCTCTTCCGCTAGTACCCGTATCCCTCCCTCCCCCTCCACGAGAATCCCTTTCCCCCTCTATTTCAAACCCCGAGCTCTCCCCCCACGCATAAGAACATGAAGGCACTTAAATGGAGTATTACATGCACATGGATTCCTGAAATGCGACATGTCCAATGCTGAAGACATATGGCTGGGGCCGCTGCCACGCGTCCATGGAAAAGCCATGTAAGAGCTATAGACTACGAGGTTCACACACTTACAGATGACGGGACAGAATGGGCCATCTCACCACCCGTGCGAAAGAAACGCGACTAAACACGAAGCGACAGCGACGCGTAAAGCTCTCAGCTGATGCCCTTTCTCGAGGACAATTGGTCCCTGTTCTCTTTTCGAACCCGCTTTCTCGCAAAGCACCCGGCGGCCGAAGTCAGAGGCCGCAAAACCGGGTCCCGAATCCTATCAATGATACCGAGGTACCCAGCGACAGGCTCTCCGCGAATTCGGTCGCAACCCCCGTCGCGATTCGCCTGCGTGCCCCAGGCAGGAAGACGGCATGTGAGCGATGCAATTGAATGCCGGTATGGAGTAGATGTTGTACTCTCTGAAGTGTCCTCATCCTCCTCCTCCCTCTGGAGGAAGTTCAGAAAGATGAGGTACGAGACACAAGGGGGGTGTAGGTCTGAGCCAGTTCGTGGCCCTGATTGGGCGGGCCAGGGCGTCTGAAGAGACACGGTTCACTGTAGAGGGGGGGGGATGGTCCCACCGCAGCCCGACAGTGTGACTGACACGTTTGGGTCGAGATTTCTTCAGTCAGTCTCTCGCTCGATTGAAGTTGAGTAGCGAACAGGCCGCACGTTCTTTAAGTGTGTGAGGTCGCTTACACGTACCTTAGCAAAAACGCGTCATAACCACTTAAGACGCGTCTCGACATACCCTTGTTTACTCTGGACGCGTCGTCCACCAATCACGATGCTGGGCCGGCCACTTAGCTCCCGCGCCGCCCGCTTAGCGCCACTGGATCCGCCCCGAGGTTCTTTTTTCCTCTTCTTCGCTTCTCTTGTCTTGTCTTGTTCTCTCTGCTAGAGCAAGAGTTGGTGGTATATCGTGCAGATGCCACGAAGCACTAATGTTAACAGACGATGAACGACCGCCGCTTGAGCCGAGAGCTGAAGATGGAGAAACGCAACGGCGCATGAAACGGGGCGCGTCGTTTGCAGCAGTCGACGCCGTCGATCCAAATCCGCATGACGCACACCAACGTCACTGTCAAAGCCGTTTCGGCCCACGTTCTTCTTGTTCTAAGATACAACCCCTGGTATGGCTTCAATTTAATGTGCAGTGCTAGTGCACTTCCCAGCATGAACCTTTTTGTCTCTCCCCTCCTCCACCATGGCTTTCCCCCGTGTTCTTTCTTCTCTCGCCTGGTTGAATGATCAACGATCGTGCTCGTACCACGTCCGGGAAACCTCGTGTGCTGCGCTGGCAGTCCTAATCAACCTCAAACGCGCTAAGTCGTGATAGTTTTGGCAGCGCATTGCCCGGCACTATGTATTCGTACGACTACCTATTCGATGGTGGTTCCTTGTGCCACTCTTCTTCAAGCTCTCCCCCCCCCTCCCCCCCTTGTACGCCGCATGGACTCTTTTGACACCACCTAGCTGGTCACTAGCCTTACGGTTGGCCGGTATGGACGTGGTCCGAGCTGTGAGGATGGGAAAAGGTAAGAGTCATTGGAACGGAGAAGAAAAAAGAGAGGAAGAAAAAGAAGAGGAAGAGAGAGAGAGAAAAAAAAAAGAGTAGGACAAAGAGCAAGCCAATTCCATGGCACTCACCCTCCTGCAGACTTGGCCAAAGCTTGTCTCTCTTCCCCTTGCACATGACGAGAGTCCCCCTCCATCTTCAACATTCCTGAGACAGGGAACCAGGTACAAAAGACATTCTGAGAGTGAGACACTCTTTCATGCCACCCCCTCCTTCCGATGATGCCGAAGACGAAAAAAAGCGAGCAGGACGAAGCCGGGGGAATGGAGGTTCTGCTAGCCTCTGCTCTGGCTGAAATGCTGAATTATTTGCAGGCCGTTTCCCTCTCCTTATTATACATGGCCCTGAAGATGGTCTCCTGCTGCTCGGTTTGACCGTCGATTGCTTGTAGAATCATGTCCATCACGTCCAGAGTTTAGGGGTTCCATCTCTTGAGCGTATCTCATGCTTATACATCACTCTTGAAGAACAGTAAACTCGTCAGCCATGTCCCAAACCATCTTGAAGCGTACCTAGTATTCCGTTGGATCCTTCTACACCCCATTCAGCAAACATCCCGTGCTATCAATCCCTCGAACAACCACCTCCATGTAACATGTTTATCCCATCAGCACAAGCAATTCAACCCACCAAAGAAGAGAGAATAGGAGAAATGAGTAAAAGCACTACGCAACCGAATGCAACGCTCTCCCCGCTCCTTCAGCCCTCTCTCCCTGTCCCCATGAATCTTATGGAAGAATAAGGTTAGTCCCTGTACGCAGTGATACCTAGGTACCTTGGTGTCATCCGGACCCTCGTCAGTTCACCGAACAAACATCTGTAATCTCTCTCGCGTCTTCTGCCTCGTCTCTACAAAGTGCACTTTCCCCGACCCTGCATTTGACAAGTTATCGTACTGAACATTAGGTACAAGCAGGCATGTTCCCCCCCCCTTCTCTCGACCCCTGGTTTTTTTGTCCCCGTTCTTCCCATCAATCCATGCGCTGCTGTCATCCCAATGCCCCTTGCCTTGGTCCTGCAGGCTCTTTCGCCCCATGCGTTGCTATTTCTGTATAGAAGCACCGCTTACAGATGCAGGGGCTGCACGAGAACAAAGAGAACGTTGCAGGAACACCAGAAGCTAGATATTTTGTTGTCCCGATGGCTCGGCTCGATATGGATGGGAGAGCCTTACTCTTGGGTTTGTGCTTTTCCTTCCAACCTAACACCGCTTGCCTTGACCTTGCCCCTGCAGACGCACGGGAACACTCAGAGCATGCAGCTTTAATGAAAGTACAGCAACGACATTCCCGGCACCTGCACGATGCATCGTCTTCATGCACGTGAGTTGGTTCGTACGAGCAAACTGTCGGAACATGTGTATATGATGTCTGCGGTAATCAACCTGCAACAACGCTGCTCGTCATCATCAAATCATTCACTGCTATTGGGACCATGTCTGACTCTGGTCAATCTGGAAGGCGAAATGATGGCACCTATTCTAGAATACTGCTCTTCTCCCAATCTCAGTCTCCTGTTTCCCCTCTACTCCTGCTCCTCCTTTCAATCCACACATATCTAATCGAATCAAGAGAGTCATTCGCAAATCCGCCTACACGTCATACCTTCAATGTGTCTACCTCCTCGTCTACATAAAGCCAACGACTATAGTACTTTCCCTTCATTCTGTTCTTCCCCCGTGACATATCATGCATGACCCCCATTTCCATTCCTTCCTTTTCTTCTCCCCCTTTTGTTCCACAGCGACTTCTAGAATGTTTGCACCAATTCCCGCCCCTGTCTCGTGACCTTCCTTCTTCCCGGCTTGATGGCTCGATGTGCATATGCATATGCACATGTGGCATGCCATGATATTAGGTAGGTTGCGTGGTCTAGAGAGGAAGAGACAAACTTGTTGGTTTGAATCATTGGGGACAAGTCTGTGCAGTTTCGGTCGTGGCACTTGCAGTAAGGGAGGGAGGACCGTGCTATAGAGCGATCATATGTTGGCTTGACATTGAATTCCAGATCTGTGAGTGATTCTGGGCAAATCCTGTGAGCATCTTTGATACATCGAAGGCATACGGCATAGAATCGTCACAAGCATCACTCGAGGAACAGAGACACAGCAGCTCCTGGACCAGATAATGTATGATATTACCATTCTTTTTGGATAAACAGCAGCGAAATAGAGAAATAGACTAAATGACAAACCCCCTCTTACTCAAGCAATCAAGCAATGCGTGCATTGTGCTAAACGTACACGCTGCTCCGTCTCCCTCTCGCATCTCCCAGCGTCTGAACCAGCCCTCAACGTCAACAGTTAAATATCAAACAAAAATGAAATGCTCTCCCTTCCTTGAAAGTGGAACCCGTCAATTTCAATCCAGAACGCGGCCAGCGACGGCAGCTACGCTCTTGTCCTTGGTTGTCGTCTTCTTGAGAGCCTTTCCGGCCTGGATTTCGCCCAAGAAGCCGGCAGGACGGCCACCACCTGCTGCTGGCAGTGCTGGAGCGTTGCCAGGCGGAGGAGGAGGCGGTGGAGGAGGGATTCCGCCAGGCATTGATGGAGGAGGGGGAGGACCTCCCATGGGGGGCATCGGCGGAGGAGGCGGCGGGCTTCCGGCATCTGGCATCGGCGGAGGAGGAGGGGGCGGAGCACCAGCAGGCGTTCCGGTCGGCATCGGCGGAGGAGAGGCAATCGCATCGTTGGCCGGAGCAGGCGTGGAGTGCGCCGAGTCTCGACCAGCAGCAGAGAGCGGCCGGGGCGGCGCCATGGTGCCGAACAAGATGGACGCCAGCTGGGCAGCGTTGCCACCGCCGGGCCGGTCGTCGTCAGAGTCTTCGTCCTCCGAGTCCCGGTCCGAGCCCCAGTCGTCAGAATCAGCTCGCTTGCGGGACCAAGGCTGAACGGGTGCCGGCGTCGGGACGGGCGCAGTCTTGATATCCTGCGTCATGCGATGGAAAGGGTTGGTCGAAACGTCGGGTGCTGGTGCTGCCGGCGTCTCCTTTGGCACAGCTGGTGAAGATGCTTCCGATGACTGGGACATCATCTTGAAATAGGGGTTCTTGCTCTCCGTCTCGGCCGGGGGAGAGGTCACCACCGTAGGAACGGGAGGCGGCGAAGGGATCGAAGCAGCAGCAGGGGGGGCAGGAGGCGCTTGAGGCGTAGGAGCAACAGGCGGCGAGCTCACTCTTTGCTCAGGAGTGGGAGTCGATGCCTGCGGCGTAGCCTGCTGCTGGCCCTCGTCTTCGTCAGATGACGAGCTGTCGTCGTCGTTCATGGCCTCGAGCTGGCGTTGCAGCTCAAGCTCACGCTGTTTGGCAGCTTCGATCTCCGCGCGACGAGCAGCAAGCTTGGCCTCCTTTTCCTTGGCCTCTGCCATGGCCGCCTTCTTCTTTTTCTTCTCCTCTTCCTTTCGCAACTTTCCTTGCCGGACTTGCTCTTCCAGGGCCTTGAGTCGGGCCTCGGCCTCACGTTGCTCCTTTGCAAACTCGTCTTCTTCCTCCCTCACTTTTTGCCTACAGGACAATTTGTTAGCAATCCCAGGACATGTTGAGAAGGGGGTAATAAGAAACACATACTGCATCTCGTCCGTTTCTCTCTGCTGTTGCGCATGCTCTTGTGCAAGACGCTCCTCCTCGGCAGCCTTGGCTGCCTCTTCTTCGGCCTTCTTAGCGGCATCAGCCTCCGACTTCCCACCCTTTCTTGATGGTGGTGGTGGTGGCTTCTTAGCAGCCGACTGTGGCTCTTCCGCGGCAGCAGGAGGAGGGATTCCCTGTTCCTCGGCAAGGCGAGCCTGTCGCTCGGCCTCCCGGCGGGCATCTTCCTCCTCAGCCTGGCGCAACTTGGCAGCTCTCTCGCTCCTTTCGCGCTCGATACGCTGAGCGGCCGTCTCCCCGGACTTGGTCGGGGCCTTGATACCCAACGCCGCCAGGCGCTCAGCCATACGCTGCTCGGCCTGTTGCTTGATAAAGGCAGCGCGCTCCTCGGGCGTCTTGTACGACGAGTATGAGCCGCCACCGGCAGTGGAAGAGGGAGTGGCAGTACGCGAAGTCGAGGCTGGGCTTTCAGTACGCTGGGGGGCCACGGCAGCCCTGTCTCGGGGAGCCTCGTCTGCTGTTGTAGGCCGACCGGAACGCTTTTCCTGGGCTCGGATGCGGGCCGCACGACTCTCTCGCTGAAGATCGAAAATGAAGTCTCGAACTTCATCCTCAACGCCGAGAGCGTCTTCCCAGCGGCGTCTCTCATGCTCACTGCTGTTATCCTTGCCCGCATCGTTGAGGCTGTCCTCGATGCTGCGCGAGAATTCGCGGACGCTCTCCTCAACGTCGTGAACCATGCGCTCGTTGCTCTCCTTTTCATTCCTGACCCGGATGCTCTCTTCCTCCAGCCTCTTGGGGGCGTCAAAGTCTTCGTTGGTGGATTCAATCTTCTTGCCCGTCAAGGCAGCAGTCCTCTGCTGCATCATGGCCTTTGCTCGAGCCTTGAGCCGGTCAGACTCTGTCACCGCTCCACCAGGACCGGTTCCAACAATGGCTGAGGCGCTTCCAGGGTGTGCCTTGGCATCCCTGAGACGGAAGAGCTCGAGTCTTGCCTCCATAATGGCCTTTTCGGTCTTTCGCACCTGCGAGGCAAGCTCGGGAACCCTGTCTGTGAGCTTCTGGAGCTGGCGCTTCAGAGCTCTCGCCTCGGCGTCCGAATTACCGACGGCTAGCGCAGCATCGGGGTGCGCATCAATATCCTCCTGAATGCGCCGGATGCGACGGTAGAGCTCCTCGGCTTCGCGGCGATCCCGTCGGTCCAGGATGTCATCCTCCTCGTGGTTCTTCTCGTCGGCAAAGTCCATGGCGTCGAGCAAGACCTGCTTCTCCCTGATCTTCTTTCGGAGCTCATCAAGCGTCAAGTCATCGTTGGAACCTACAGAAGATGCTGCCGGGGATTCGGCTCGAGGAGAGGCACCGCCCAGCCTTCTGCGAGCACTGGACCGGTATCCAAACTCCTCATCGTCGTTCCTGAAGACGGTAGCATCCTTACGCCCACCCGCAGCTGGGCTAGCACCGCCTCGGAAAGATCGTGCCTTCATGTAACTAACCCCAGTCTTCTGCGGCAGCAGGGCAGCGCCCGAGTTCTTGCGGAGGTCGGACTCTTCATGCAGCATCGACTTCAACGTGCCGATAGACTGGCTGAAGTTGCGGGTAGATGGAGGGACAAGCTCCGGAGGCAAGACGTTGGGCAGAGGATATCCGTTCAGCTTCCTGTAGATCAAATGCATAGCAACAGCGAATTCGTCCAGATTCAGACGACCCTTGTTGCCGTGGTCGGCCAACGTCCAGATTCTCTCCAAGTCAGGCTTCTCGAGGCCACTTTGCCCGAAGATTTCAATGGCCGTATCGCCACCAATGTAGCCCTTTCTAAGACCATCCCAGGCTTTGAACAGTGCATCGTATCTCGTCTTCTCCTCCTTGGTAATAGCCCAGGGGATGACAGCGTTGCCCTGCAGACCGGCGGTTGTGAAAGAACCGGCTTCACGGCCAGCTTGAGGCATCATACGAGCCTGCAGCGCATCGATATTGGGCAGGCCAGAAGCAGGGGCATTGACAAGTCCCCACTGACCGGGAACTCCTGTGGGTTGAGCGTTCAGGGGCGCAATCATACCGCCGCCGGCAGGGCCGCCAAAGCCAGTGGGCATAGGAGGCAGCGGAGGGAGGGGGCCATTGTATCCTGTTGGCTGGGGGTTTTGCAGATTGTTGAAGCCCGTCGGCTGAGGTTGGAGACCCTGCGACTGTCCACCAAATCCCTGCTGCTGCGCTCCAGGAAAGCCCGTCAATTGCGCTTGAAGAAGCTGAGAATTTGACGCAGGCGGTGGTTGGGGCTTCGGTTGCTCGATAGTCGGAACATTGTTCGATTGGTTACCAGCCGGGCCCTCATCAGCAACGCTAAAGCTGATGATATCGACCATGCTGGACACCTCATTCTTGACATGATCGGGCAGAGTTGGCGGTAGCGTCTTGCCGGTAAGCTTGAGGTTGCAAAGGTACATGGCGAGGGCGAATTCGGGAAAATACAGCTGTCCCGCTCGCGTGGTATCTGCCAAAGTCCTACCAGTGTCAAGATGTTAGTTTCCATGCGATTCGAATACTACCACCATGTCAAGAAGCGTCGTTTGTGTCCATACCAGATGTGCGACAAGGATTCGCCATCCAACTTTGACCGTATCAGGAGATCCCTGGCCTTTTCGCCCGACATTGTCGCCGAGCCATCTCCCACAGCAGACTTGAAGAGAGTTTCGAACTTTGCCTGATCCGCCGCCGTGATGAAAGACAGCCTAATGTTGGGGATCTTGCTCTGCGACTTCTCGCCTCGTCGTCCCTGGGGCTTGGCCGTACCCCCCGTCTGAAAAGACGCAGCCACCTCTGCGAACCCAGTCGGTTGCGGCTTTATCGGAGCGGGAGGAGGGGAGATGGTCGAGCTGGGCTGTTGTTGCGGCGGCGGCACGGCCGGGAATCCCGTCGGCTGGGGCACCTGCGGCTGAAGCTGAGGCAGCTGCTGAGGTTGCTGCGGCGGCTGGTGTTGTTGTTGCTGCTGGAACTGCTGCTGGAACTGAGGAGGAATCGACGGCATCGGCGGGGCGCTCGACGTCGGGAACTGCTGCTGCTGCTGCGGCGGCTGTCCCTGTCCCGGGAAGCCGGTATACTGCTGCTGCAGCGGCTGCGGCATCGACTGGTAGCCCGTCGGCTGGGCCTGCAGCGGATATCCCGTGAACTGCTGCTGCAGTGGCTGCTGTCCAAAGCCTGTTGGCTGCTGTCCGAAGCCCGTGGGCTGCTGTCCGAAGCCCGTGGGCTGCGGCGCAAAGGGGCTCGGCTGCTGCTGCTGGCCGGGGCCGAGGTTGTTAAAGGAGCCGCCATACTGCTGCTGCGGCTGAGTCCCCGGGCGTGGACTGTTGCCTCCCAAGAAGGCGTTCGAATTGGAATACATGGCGGGCGAGGCCGAGTGACCGCTTGCAAAGTCGTCGGGGTTGGCTGCTGGCCTCAGGAGGTTCACCAGACGGGGGCGGTTCACCAAGGAGCGCGCGAGCTCCGCAGGGCTCGAACAAGAGACGCAAGCAAAGGAGAGAGTGAGAGTAGTAGTGACAAGAGTCAGCGAAGGAAGAAGTGAGCGAAAACAAAAGAGCAGAGGTTGAGCTCCCCAAAGCAAGGAAAGACCAGGCGTCGCACAGAGACAAGGCGAAGAACGGGCTCCAAGCGGCTGCGAGAAGGGATGACGAAGCTCGCGCCAACGCTCCCCCAATGATGCTCACGTTGCTGCTTGTTAGTGGTATGGAGCACGAAAGTGGTGGGTGAGTTCAGGTTCGAGGAGTGGCCTGCAGATGCCAGTGAGGAGCTGGAGCTGTTGGGGCTGGGGCTGTGGCTGGGCAAATTGCGTGGCCAGGCGTCGAGGAATTAGCGCCCCACGGCTGATGGAGCAGCTGTGGCGGCGCTCCACTCGGGCTTGCTTCCGTCGGGTGCATACAACTCGGTACGTGCATAAAAGACGAACCGCCATCCATCCATCTCAGCATGTTCTCCAGAAGCTGCCAACTTGGTCGATATTGCACTTGACATTTACAGAAGCGAATCACAAGAAGACTAGTCATTCAATATATGAACTCATCACAATGCAGAAGATACAATAGGTGCATCAAGCTTCAATATACACACTCTCGGTTCCTGGGTCTATATTCCGTAGTCTGCTGAGACCAAAAAATAGCAATAAACACTGGGTATCAATCAATCCGTCCGTCGAGCATGTGCTAGCAAACAAGCAAGCAATCCAAATGGCATGCCAAAAATAACAAGAAAATAGTTGCCAAAGAGGTTAAGTCGTTTCCCCCTTGCCTTTTCATCTCTTTGCCATACCCCCGTCATTCGCCCCTTTCCCCTGCACCCATCTCGAGGAGCCGTGTTCCCTGCCAATATGTACCAAGCCGGGACGGACCCCCCTTTTCCACTCGTGTCATCTCATTGTCCCCCCTCTTCCTCTATTACATCTGTCGAAATGCTGAGCAAGGCTTCGTATTTCCCCATGAGCAAGCTTATCTCACTATCGGAAAGCAAGATGCTCTCTTCGGAAGCTGGGATGCTCGTCCCGTTCACTGCCGAGGCGCCGGCCCACCCCGGCTCTTTGTCAGGGGGGCTTTCCATCTCCGAAGGCGTCGGAACGCCAGCATCACTGTTGGAGCTGGTCTCCGTGATTGGGTCGCTAGCCCCGTCGCTCGAGACAATGGAATAAGGCCGCATCGTGGTATCGCCGGAGGTCTCGTCTGTGTAAGGTGACGAGACAATCACCTTGAACGCTTCCGAACTGTGGGTTGAAGTGGAAGGGCCACGGCGCAAGGTCGAGGCCGTGGCATTTCGAAACTCGAGTTCTTTGTTGGCAAGCCCTCCAAAGTCGACCGAGAACGTGCCCTCCTCTATCGCGCACGCCTTCAGTGCCGAATCGGCCGTGGCTCTCCTGCTGCCGTGCCTCTCACGGTAAGCCTGCTGGTTCCGTTCGAGAACTTGATTCAACGCTGCGATTGCGGCAGCCCACTCCTCAGTCAGCCGCTCAACAAGCGGCTTCTGGATGTTCACAGGAGGCTTCTCGTGCTTGAGTTTGGTGAACAACCCTGACGGGCGGCGGTTCGATGCGACGGGTACGTCGACTTCGGCGGCTTTCTTAATCGTTCTGGCAAGTTCTTGGTCCGAAAATGCCGAAAAGTGGCGAAGTGTCGGGTTGCCCTCGATGCGTTTGACTAGATGCCAAAAGTTGGAAAGATTGAAGTCGTTGCCCTCGCAATCCAGAGTATGCAGCGTTCGGTTGCCCGAGATGGCTTCGGCCAGATCTCCAATATTGATATTGAGCATCTGGCTCCGGACGCGGAGGTGCTCGATCCGCTTGTTGAACTTCATACCACTCAACGACCGAGAGAATTCCCTGCCCAGCCGCCCTTCGTCGAGCTTCGAATCGTATCCAGATATATCCAGAAAACGGATGGTGTCGTTGTTGGCGAAGAACTCCGCCGCCGCCTGGCAGGCTACGCTGCTGACAGCATCTGGCGTAGCACAGCCGGCCAGACTGAGGCACTCAATCGATTTGTTAACGGTCAGAGCTTTCATCAACTTGACGAAGCTGGCTTCATAGCTGAACTCGATCATCTGCATGAACAGACTCCAGGGCCCGTAGCCAGTGGCAATTGCTTCACACAGACTCTCAATGCCATCATCCAGCCGGTTCGCATTTACGTGGACCGTCATATGCCGCCCCTTGCCCATGCTGAAGAAGAGCTGGGCAAGCTGGCTGCCAGTGAGGCCGCAATTGTTGAGACGCATCACCAGGAGGTCCTGAGACATCGGGGACTCCATGTATCTGGCAAGAGAAATGACGGTAGTATCGTTGAGCTAGAGTTCAAGGGTTAGCCGATAGTATGGCGATAGGCTCGTCGAGTTTACGCACCACTATACCGGAGAGATCCAGTTCTTGGAGAGCCCAGCTATTGAGTGCGCCTTCAGCGAAGAGCGGTTCCTCCGAGATGAGCCTGGTATTTCCCGATATGTTGAGCTTCTTGATATTACGCAGCTGGCGGAGCGTGTAAGTAATGGTTTCAAACCCAACAGTCCCGTTATTGTTCGATGTGTCGATCCATTCAATAGTCTCAGCTTGACCTGCTAGACCACTCCAGAGCTGGGTAAGGTCACCGTCTCCGAGTCCACAGTTGGAAAGTTCGATTTTTCGCATATGGACGTCATCAAGGCCGAGGACGTTTGCTGGAGCAGTGTCAACTATCACGTTCAACACAATCAAAGCCTTCTCCCCTCTTTTCTCTTGTGGAAATCACATACCTAGTTCGGCCACATCGCTGGAGCCAATGGGATTGCCAGACATGGAGATCCCATGGCAGTGGCACAGCCCAGTTTTGAGTAGCATAGTCAAGGGCCGAATGATTTCAGAACTCATCTTGCGCATAGTGGAATGGTTGATCGATCCTCGGCCCGTGTGTGGTCTCTTTGGGCGTTGTAGGCCGACGACATTCGTAAGGTCGATATATCGTATAGATTCAGAGGAAAAGAGCAAGGCATGAATCTCTTGCTCGAGAATCGGGGCCTGAATGAGGAGCTGGTAGTAGTCGTCAGGTATCCTCATGCCTGGGACGTTGGTCAGTAACTGTCTGGGAAAGAGGGGAGATCGGAATCAAGTACCGCTCAGAGAAGTTACCACCACCGCATCTCCCAAGTGTGAATAGTCGTTCTTGTTCGCCAGTGACGAAAGATCGACATCACGAAACGACAAGGCCTTGAAAAAGCTATTGTATCTCAACGCCCGAAAGACAGCAAGAATCTGAAGTGGAGAGTATTCCATGTCATCGAGAGCAAGCAGTCGGAAAGCCGGCTCCGATGGTGTGTACCATTCGATTGTCCAGGAGGGAATCGGCACGCCGAATGCGACGCAGTACGCCTGAAGACTCATCTCGAGACCGCCTAGATCGTTTCCAGACGTCAATTGAAGTGGTGCTGGGAGACCTCTAATCTCGAAAATGGCATGTTGGAGGTTTTGCGGCCACATAGGCTTCAGCACGCGGTCAATCTTGGTCAGGGCTTCGATGATCCGGCGATAATAGACGCTTGCCAAGTCCAGACGAGTCTCTCGACCGAAAGGCAGGCTACAAAAGGTGTACATGTTAGAAGCAAGGCAAAATCAGAGGACTGATTATAGACACATTGTTGGTATGAGCTTGACTCACCGGAAACACATGTTGAATCGTTGCTCGTGAGAAGCCACTGAGGCCTGAAATCGGATCAAGGATACCGTCCCAAACGCCGACGTTTTCAGCCGTAGATCGCCTGGCAGTGTCGAATAGTCCGCTTTGAGTATTTCGATGAAATAGCACATGTAGGGGCCAATGGCAAGATAGTAGGTTGACGTGTCTGTGAGATCCTGGGATTCGTCTGCAGCTGCACCCTTCTGGGTGGCCGCCACGGTACGCTTTGTCACTGGGAAAATCAGACTCTGGGTGGTGCCGTCGGAAGATATATCAGCAGGTTGCATGGCGTGGTTGATACGAATCTTGACATTCTCCGGGACGGTCGTCTGCAGCGGGCTTTTTCTCATCCTAGCTTTGTACGCCTGCTGTATGTCCGCCAGCCAATCGTCGCGTTCTTTTGGGAGAGCGAAGTAGAAGTGCGCCCTGTTGGAGGCGATCTTGGGCGACCTCGAGAGCCACCACACCTCGATACCAAAGCGAGAACTGGAAGACTCTTCGACAAAGACTGCGATGATGGAGCGAAGGGGAATCTCCAATCGTACATCTCCCGAGGCTGATTTGCTACTGGCGGGCAGGTGGGAGTGTGAATGGACGCCTTGTGTCTGGGTCAGTTGCGGGAAGATAGACCTAGCAGCTTCCGCGCTTCCAAACTTGACCAATGAATGATCTGCCAAGACGAGATACTCGGAGCGAGCCTTTAGAAGCGAAGAGTCGGTCTTGAGCCATCCATATCGAATCAGCTCCATTGAGGCAAAGGTAGGCTCGACAGGGCTGAGTGGGGGCTCTAGAGGGATGGTGCCGATGGAAGAGTCTCGCGACAATCTCCTCTGGAACCTATCAATCACGGATCCCGAGCCTGAGGGCGTCTTGTGAAGCCTCCGCCCCGAAGATCCAGACCGAGATGGTCCACTAGAGAGCGAATCCAATGAGGAGGTACTGATCGAGCGGAAAGCTTTGGACAAAGACCGTGACTTTTTGGGTTCGTGTGGCTCCGGCGAGTCTCCTCTGGAGCGACCAGTTTGGAAAGGAGAAAGCGACCCCGCCATGCTTGCGGTAGAAGACCTCCATTTCCACTTCTCGGAGCTTGTTGCAGACTTCATGATGGTGGCTGAACTGGTATCTTCGACGGGGAGCTGAAGGGCGCGTGCTTTCGAGAAGATCCTCAGCGGACCATGCCGATCATAGGGGGAGAGACAAGGGAGCAGATGTGGTCAGATGGTGACGCCTGGGATATAAGTCGTACGTTCGGTCGAGGGATCCGAGGGCTTCAGGTCCGACGAATGGCGTGCTGCAGCTCTCCAGCTGGGAACCGATGTCTCAGCCCACCTGCAGCTGCTGGCAAGATGTCGGATAAGCCGGTGAGACAAATGACACGCGCCTGTCGTTTCGCCCTCTTTGCCTCCGTTGTTCTTTTCCTCCCTGGTGTTTCGATTTCTTTGTCCTCCTCTCCGGTCACTCACAAGACGTGTTTTAGAGCGTTTCAGTCCTCGAGGGCTGATTTTGCGGTTCAGAGAAGGCAGCCCAGTCGTGAAATTCTAGGTCGGCACCCTTGTCGTTGAGGAGACGGCGCTTGGGATGCACAGCAATAGGCGGTAGAAGCGTGCTTGAGAAGACGTGAATCGTACAATTGCCAGGCAGTGGACGGAAGCCGATTCGAAATAATTCGTACAAGGGGTTTGCAATGAATTGTCGGATTGAAATCTTTGTATTGTTGCGAGAAAGGGGAGGCTGATGGCATAAGATGGACAGACTGCGGTAGGCGGATGATGCTCGTGCTGCTGTAAGGTATGGCGATAGCGAGGTCCTCTGTAATAACCGCTGTAGCACTCCGTGGTTGACGTAAGGCGGATGAAGTTCGAGAGTTGCGCGCGCCAAAAAACAGATGTGATGCAATGCGCGACGATCCGAGTCGACAGGGCCGCTTCTTTCGTTATGGGTTCATCTATGGGTAACGGGTGAGATCGACATGAGCGTCCGGAGGCGCTGGATGTTTATCCTTGGCTTTTCCTGCTTCAGCTGCCAGATCAAACTCGGGCAGCTCGCTATACACGCACGCGACCGGAAGCCGCAGTAATGGAGCAGTCTGCAGCAATATCACACGCAGCTGCAGAAGGGCGGAAAAGACTAGATTATGCCATAGGCCGAAGAACTTGCGTCGCGGTTGGCCGGCTTCGTCTCGGTGGTCGCAGGTGACGAATCGAATCGCTCTGCTTATAACTGACTGACTGCGTCGCCAGCTGTCCGTCCAGCGGTCTGGCTCGGGGTCACACGATGAGAAAAAGAAGGAAGAGAAAGAACAAGATGGAAAATCACTCGCAGCAGATGCGGAGGGGCTGCAGAGGGGCTGGAAGGGAAGAATCGGTGGGAAGATGAAATGGGGAGAAGAGAATGGAAGGAAATACGAAGGTGTGCCGGACAGGGAGGCAGGCGTGTGATATTATCTCCATCAGCCGCTGCTCGTCAACAGAGTTCCGTTGCTGGCCAGGGCCAGGCACAGGCGGGACGGGACAGGCACGATATGCTGTATCAGTACTACTGTTGGTACCTAGAGCTCAGCGCTTTCAAGGTTCGATAATGCATCCATGGATCCAATGCAAAAGGCAGCTGGGCACAGAGTATTACAGTACTAACCGCCACACGGGGGTCGCAGAAATAGCAGCAGCAAGAAAAGGGCCCCCCTCTCGACAACTTGAAACCGCGTATTTCTGTGTCCATCCAAGGGTTGGGGGGCGTGTCTTGAACTTGGACGGGGGTTGAGAGCTGGGCTGCGCACCCTCGCCCTTCTGTGCGCGCCGCCTGCATTGGGGGGATTTGGCGAAACGGCGTCATGGCACGCCTCGAGAAGCCGGAATCTCGATCTCGGCGCGCAGCGTCAATTGACGTCTAGCCGGCCTGCGTTCAGGGCCCGCCAGCCTATGAGCGGCGCCCACGGGCCCATCGTCGGCGGCATGAGATGGCCTTGGACCCGCGGGTTGCGATTCGCGCTGCGGCTAGCACTGCAGGACCCCGTATCCCCCCTCGTCCAGGCGTCGTCATGCCCGCTCGGGTGGGTGGGTGTTGAGTGCCGTTGTGTGTGTGTGTGTGTTCTTGTGCCGGTGCGTGTTGCTGTGCATCTTCTGGGCTGTCTCGAGGTCTCGGAACCTTGCTTTGCTCCTGGGATCTTGTTTCCGCCACGATAGAGACATCAAGGAGTGTGGCTAATGCCTGTCTGTCCTGTTTGCCTCACCTCAACCGCTCGCCTTGTTTGTGCAAATCCCGCTTGGCACCGTCTTTCGCCTCTTCACTCTGCAGTCATATTCGCCCCGTCTGATATCAATCAATACCCGATCTGGCCTGCTCCGGGCGTGGTTCTTTTCCTTTTCATCTCTTCGCCTGCTGCTCTTTCATCACCGTGACACCTCCTCAAGCTACCCTATCCCTTCTCGTCGAAGCAATGGGCTGTACTTGTACTGTATGCACCTACTTTGTATGCAGCCATGCATCCACGGCGGAGCCGTATCACGCCTCACTGACCGGGGTTTGCGAGCTGGTGTGGGAAGGCTGGCCAGGGGCTCCAAAGATTGCACGCAATGATCACCACCGATCCCCTCCAATTTCTGCTGGCTGATGCTTTTCTACTGGCTCTAGCACCTGGCCGCCATGCGGCAAATGTTCCGTGCCCCATCTTCAATTTGCAGAGAATCGTACAGGAATAGAGCTCCCCAACCAAGCTGTTTGTCAATGGCAATCAAGTCGAGCTCGTCCGTTCAGCTTCAGCCAGCCTCCCCGACTCTCCCTCGCCCTGCTGCTGCTGCTGCTGCTGCTCCACGTTGTCTCAAGCTCCCCTACAGCGTGTATGTGTATGTATTGAGTTGCACTGACTTTCTCCTCCGGTGGTAGCGCATGGCCGGAGGTTGGTAGGTAAGCTTTGGGGTCATTAGGGCGGTCGAATACGATTACGGGATGTTCTCAGCGCCAGGCAGTGCCGCGTTGCTCCGTGCATCTCGTATGCCCGGACGTCAGCTGCCGAAATGGTGTCTCTTGACGATGCAGCGCCTCCCTGATTGGGAGTCGTCTACCGCAACACAGCCTGATGCAGCGAGCAATGCTAGTATGATACCTACTGTGCAAAGCGTGTACTCCAACTTGTCGTGCAGACACTGCATAGCATGGTGTCAGTAGGTGCCAACATAGTACATGGTGTTGCTCTTCCGTTTGTTGTAGATTCAGCGCCCAACACACACTCTCACCCGTCAATTCGTATCTCTTTCTCTCTCCGCGTCCTTATCTGCTGGCTTCCGTTGTACCGGCTGGTGGCGTGACGTGTGCATCTGCCTTCCTCCCATTCAGCCGTCTGTCCGTGTTACTAGTAGTCGTATTACATGTGCTCGCAGTCGCTCTGCCGCGTCCACGGTCAAGACCAGTCGAGGTGATGCATCCATCTCATGATATCAACTTGAAGCCTTGTAGCACGAGCAAGTACGGAGTACATACGGGAGAAGACGGCAGTAAGACGGAAAACGGGCAGCAAAACGCCATGGCCCGGATCATTCGTTCTGCCGACATCATCCACGACCGGCGATTGGCCGTCCCTTTTTCATTTTCGTTGGGGGCAGCGGGACCCCAGCTCAACGGCAGAACGTCGAGCCTCCGTCACCGCCAAAATTTCCATCCTGGGACGTGTTATCAAGCCTCGTCTTCTCTCTCGCGGTCCACGGAATCTCGGCGACGCAACTGGCGGGAAGCGTCTGACAAGCAGCCGCGGAGCTCCTCGATCGACTTCAGCCTCCCTGCAGCGACTCTGTCTTTCTCTCGGCTGCCCTCCATTGCCTGAGGCCTTCGAACCCCGAGCTCGCGGCGCCCCTCCGTGGCCAAATTTGTCCCGCATTGTCCCACCCTGCAGGGTAAAAATCTCGACGCGGACCCTGATCCTCCTTATCTGCTCCAAGCTGTGAAGCTGCGCCTAGAGCCACTTCTTTTCTTCTTCACTACACATTTCCAACAATGGCTGCCAAACCGGAGGACGGCCTCCTTGCCCGTCAGTACATTGACTACATCTACGTCCCGGCCGGTCTGCTGGTTGTCGGCACTGCCATCGTCAAGATGGACTGGACGCCTTATGCGGTTCTTCTGGCCATCGCTCTCGGCGTCTGGAACTACTACAGCTTCCGTGAGTACCTGCTTCAATCGCATCTTGGTCTTCCGCCATTGCGCTTCTGTGCAATTGAAACTAATTGTGCCTTCTGCAGAGATCAAGAAGGTCCTGAAGCCAGATGTCTTCCAGGAGTTCCCGCTCCAGGAGAAGACCATCATCTCTCACAACGTTGCCATGTAAGACCTCCTCCTTCTCAGCTCCCTCAATGTGTATCGACTTTGTCTAACGGGTCCAATCTATAGCTATCGATTCAAGCTCCCCACGCCCCGAAGCATCCTTGGTCTTCCCATCGGCCAGCACATCTCCATTGGCGCCCACCTTCCTCAGCCTGATGGTACCGTCAAGGAGATTGTTCGATCGTACACCCCCATCTCTGGCGACCACCAGCCTGGCTTTGTCGACCTCCTGATCAAGTCGTACCCCCAGGGCAACATTTCGAAGCACATGGCCTCCCTCCAGGTCGGCCAGACCATCCGCGTCCGTGGCCCCAAGGGCGCCTTCGTCTACACTCCCAACATGGTTCGTCACTTCGGCATGGTTGCTGGAGGCACCGGTATCACGCCCATGCTCCAGGTCATTCGCGCCATCGTTCGTGGACGCGCCGCCGGCGACAAGACCGAGGTCGACCTCATCTTCGCCAACGTCACCGCCCAGGACATTCTTCTCAAGGAGGACCTCGATGCTCTCGCCAAGGAGGACAGCGGCATCCGCATTCACTACGTTCTGGACAAGCCTCCGGAAGGCTGGACCGGCGGCGTCGGCTTTGTTACCGCTGAGATGATCAACGTGAGTGGCCTCTTTACCCTCGGGCCCATGTGTCTTCAGTACCGGAGTGAATACTAACATGGATCTATAGAACTGGCTCCCCAAGCCCGCCCCCGACGTCAAGATCCTCCTCTGTGGCCCTCCTCCCATGATTAGCGGTCTGAAGAAGGCCACGGAGAGTCTCGGCTTCGCCAAGGCCCGTCCCGTCAGCAAGCTCGAGGACCAGGTCTTTGCTTTTTAAAATTCCTCTGCAAACAAACGAAAAGGGCGTTTCACGTGGCGTCAGTGCATCGCTTTGGCAGCAAAATGTCTTTCCTTCTGGCTTTTAATCATTCTCGAGGAAGCACTTTTTGTGAAGCAAACGATATACACGAGAATTACGAGAATGGTGTGGTTCTTTCATGATAGAACAGTATAATAGTCTTGCATGTAATGGAGATGATATCACGACAAAGGATAGTGGAAAACATGGAATACCAGGAAGTATGGGATATCTCGTCTTTTTGGATAGAACACATCACGCATGGCAAGGTATGAGGCACGAAGTCTGTGTGTGATATGCATCTATAAAAAGGTAATAATGCTCGAATCTCCCTGAACCTAATGCCTACACATCTTCCATCTGAACGATCCCACTCGCTATTTTTTTGAACCCCTTGTCGAGGGATGAGAGCCAAATTACTCGGTGGAAAGCTAGTATACATGTACAACTTTGCGTGTTTCGTCCTCTTCACCCAAAACGAGACCCTTTCTCCCACCATGAACTACACGCAAAACAAACCCGAAATAAACCAACGGAAAGCAAGCAAGCAGAGTATTTATTCCTCCTCATCATCATCACCCGCCGCCGCAGCGCCATCATCTGCCTTGGCACTAGGCTCCGCATCTTCATCTTCATCATCGCTCTCCGCAATCACGCGACCCCTGCGAGTTCTCTTGGGCTGAGTCCGCGGCGCATCAATGTCGTCCTCGTCCTCATCGTCGTTCCTATCACCGCCACGCTCACCCTCATCCTCCCGCTGCTGCTGCTCCTCGTTATCCACATCCATCTTGTCGGCAACATCATCCTCGTTCGCCTCGGACAGAGGCGTCTCGTCCCTCTCCAAGTTCCGCTCAGCACGCTCCAGAGCGTCGTCGTCGTCATTGTCGTTGGCTTCCTCGTCGGAGTCAACCACGATCTCGGCAGACTTGAACTTGGACGACTCCCGCTTCGTAAGGCGGCGCCGCTTCTTGGTGTGGCTCTCCTCCTCGGAGCCCTCGTCCTCGTCCGCCGCGGCCTTCTTCTTCTTCGACCGCTTGGGCTTGCCCTCGCCGGCGGGGGCGCGCGGCGCCGGCTTGCGCTTGCGCTTGACCTTTTCGCCCGTCTCCGAGTCCGTCGTCATCTCGGCTTCCAGGCGCGCGCGCTCCTCCTCGGCCCGCTGCTCGGCGAGGAGCCTGTCGCGGGCGGCGATGGCCTCGCGCTCTTTCCGGATCTTCTCTTGCCGCTCGCGCTCCTTTTCCAGGGCCGCTTGCCTCTCTTCTTCGCGTCTTCTCAGCTCAGCCTCGCGCAGTTCTTTGGCGGCTTGGATTTTCTCCTTGTTCTTCTCCTCCCATTCCTTCTGCTTGCCCAGAGCTCTTTCGAGTTGCTTGCGGAGCGTGTTGCGGGCCATGTTGGCACGCTGCTCGACGTCGTGCTTGGGATAAGGCGTTTGGGGATGGGCAGCAATCTTGTCGAGAGATTCAATGGCTGCTTCGAGACCCTGAGAGGCATCTTCCAGCTGCTCAGCCGTCCGTCTGTTCTCGGGCAGGGCCTGGATCATGGTCACAAGCTGAATCTGAACGAAGGCAACGTTGAACTGATAGTGTATCTGATCCGGAGCCACCTCAAGCGCCTGTTAGTGTCATGTTAGCACAAGTCATCATTGCCGAAACGTTCAACAGCGGTAAGCTTACCTTCTTCGCGCATTCGAGGGCCTTGATGTAGGAGTCGACATCCCGATCCGCCCTCCCTCGGTTTAACCACGTGCGGCCGAGACATGAGAGAATGACGGGGTCGTTTGCTTTGCCCTCCTTGGACAAGGCAATCTCATAGTGCTCAATGGCCTTGGAGAACTGCTTCAGCTCGGCGTAAATGTGTCCCAAGTTCACGTACAGGTGGGCATCCTTGACCGTGTCCTTGACTTGGTTGAAGATGGTCAGGGCGGTTTTGTAATCTTTCTTGTCCTCGACGAGAGCGATCGCAATGCCCTGAGCAGCATACGCGTTCTTCGGATCGAGCGACAGGGCTTTCTCGAAGAACTCTACAGCCTTGGAATACGTGGCACTTCTCTTCTGTTTCTCTTGCTCTGTTTCACGGCGCATCTCCCTTGCCTGCACGAGGTACAGGTTGCCCATCCCAACCAAGGCGTACCTGTCATGCTTGTCGTAGTTTTGCAAGGTATGCTTGTAGTGACGGAACTCGTGATCCTCTGCGATGTTGGCAGGGCGCTTCCTTGAGTGGACCTTGCCAAGATACCATCCGTAGAGGGCTCGAACTTCCAGATCGGCCGTGTTTTCTTGGTACAGCTTTGCCACGGCATCAGGCCCTTCTTTGTTGGGATTCTTCCGGAGCTTGATGTACGCCAGCCGTGTGCGGGCATCGGTGTAATCGTCGTGGCGGTTGAGCAGGCCCTCATAGACCTCGACAGCCTTGTCCGTGAGCCCACGAGCCTCGTAGCTTCGTCCGAGGTTGAAGCTGATGGTCGTCACCAGGGCGTCGGTGTCCATTGTAGGATCCTTCTCGCCAGCTCTCATACAGGCGCCCAAAGCCGCTTCGAACATTTCACTGGCGAGATCGAATTTCTCGGCCTGGAAGTGGAAGCAGCCAATGTTATTCAGGAGTTGAGGTGGGAGGAACTTGCGAAGCGCGGCCTGGACTTCAGCCTCAGGCACATCCGTGGGGCGCTCTGACTCTGGGATCTGGTCGATCTCGAGCTGCTCAACCTGCTGCAGACACTGCAGTGCCTTGTCGGGACTGTCCGTCTCGTATAGCCGGGCCAGGTTCAGGAGCACGGAAGCGTCCGGTGACAGTGCCTTCTTGGGATCCTTCCAAGAATTCCTAACGCCCTCGAGCAGAGCAATTGCCTTCTTCATTTCTGCAGATCTGTCCTCCTTGTTGTCGTTGTTCTGGCTGGTGAAGATCTCCTCCGCGTAAATGGTCCCGAGGAGGATCATGGCCTCGTGGTTCTTGGATTGCTGGATGATCTTTTCCAGCCTCAGCTTGGCCTCTCCGAGGTCGTTCTTGATGACGGACAGCTGCGCAACACCAAACTTGGCTGGGAGATAGCCTGTCTCGGTGCCTCCGCGAGCATCGTCGGCGCGACGATAGTAGTCGCTGGCACGCTCCAAATCGCCGTTGTAGTGAGCTTTTCGGGCGAGCAGATACCATCCGTCACTGGCAACGGCGTTGACATCAGTATACTGAATCGCCTTGTGAGCCAGCTTGTCCGCATTCTCCCATGCTTTTCGAGAGAGGAAGTAGCTAGCAAAGGTGGCACAAGTGATGGGGACCTCCTTATCGAGCTTGAAGGCCTTTTGGGTGTATTCAATCATGGCCGTCTTGTAAAGCTTAAGGAACTCGTCGCTGTTGACCGGAACGTGACCGCTGGCATCGAGATAGTACAAGCCGAGGAGAATGTTGGCGATTTTGGAGTCGGGGTTGATTTCCAGGCATCTCTCCCACGCCACTTTGGCATCCTCCTTGAATCCAAGCTGCCAGAAGCAGCAGCCAATGCCAATACGAGGATCGGGATCCACCAGGTCAGGCCTCTTCTGAAGCACATCCTGATACGCAGCCAAAGCTTCAGGGTACTTGTGCATGGAAAACAGAGTGCGGGCCTTGCCCATCAGAGCCAGCACGTTCTTCCCCTGAGAGACTCGGAGAGCATCATCGAATGCTTTGGCGGCATTCTTGAGCAGCTCGCTCTTCTCAGTACCCAGCCCTCCAGCCGTCTTCGACGGCCCCTGTAATGATGCCCTGAGCAGGAGCAAGACTCCTCGGGCAAGGAAGATGGGCGGGAAAGATGGGTTGAGACGAGCAGCGTCATTCAGGGATGACGTTGCAAGCTGGAGATAGTATTCCTTCGTCTTGGCTTCGGTCGCAGGGACGCCGTCCGGCGCCACGCGAGGCGCTTCTCGACTCTTCCACAGATACATCCAGCAGAGACAGCAGATCATGCTGACCTTATCGCGCGGGTTGCTGCTCTGGATTGCGTTGCCACCTCGGATCAGCATCTCGATGGCGTGGTCAATCTTGTGCTGCTTCGCATACGCCAGCGCGACCGTCATCCAGTACGTCTTGGCCGCATGCTCGTTTTCGAACAGGGTGCACAGTTCGGTGGGATCGTCGACAAGGTCTTCGAGGTCGATCTCGACGGCTTCGTCTTCCTGGTCGCCCTGGACGGGGATGTCGATGGCGGAGGGGATGTCGGAGAATCGGATGCTGGCAGGGGGTTTCGAGATATCCCCGTTTGCCGTGCCATTGGCCGCGCCGTTCTGAAGAGCCGCCATGACGGATGTCGCGATTCAATGGCTGTGAGGGTCTCGGGCTGCGTCAAAGTCGGGCGAGATGGCGGGAACGCGTCCGCCGAGCTGGAATGTTGCGCCTCGGAGGTGACTGGCAGGAAGGCTCATCCGCTGTCTCTATAGTATCATGGCAGGGTCTGCCGGCGGAGAGCGGATGGAAGCGAGGTCGAGAGTCGGGCGGGGAGTTGAGCGGGTGGTTGCCAGAAGGCCTGATGTCGCGAGTCTTGCGAGGTTCAACGAACGGCGAGGCGAGCCAGAAATTCCATGAGCTCAGGGAACGCCAGAGTGGTCCGTGCGCGCCGCGATGCGGCCTGGTTGGTCACCTCTGTTGGCCGGCGCCCGACTTCACTTCATCACCACGATGCTTTACATCTGCCTACCGCCTCAATATCAATTCAGAACCATATATATACCGAGAAAATCGAGCACTTCTTCTCTACAAGTACAGAATGATTCACTTGAAGTGATACAATGTCTTCTACAGAAATGCGGAGTATGCCCAACGAATTTATATTGCACAGTCCCTCAACCCCTGAAGCAGACACATGGCCGCGATTCAGAGTCTTTGAGATGAAAGCGTTGCCTTTGCGTCGAAGTCTGCTCAGAGCTACTGATATTATTCCAGTCTCTCTACTCAAACATATATGGCTTGTAATGGCGAGATCAGAACAGAAACTCCAAAGGCCAACGTACCTAGTAGGTACCTAATGTATACCCTTCTGAGGCGTGAAACTTGGTGGTCAGGCAACTGGTCGAATCCCTGAATCAGAGAGACATGCCTCCAGAGATATAACTCATAGTTCGATTATCAAATCAAGCAAGTCATGCTGACTCGAGTTCTCTTGCTGACGCTAAAGCGCACCTATTACGAGGCCTGGTACTCTGGTACCGAGAACATTGAGGTGAACCTTGAGGGAACTTGCCGACAGTTCTGCCAGCCGCCAGCCAAGTGGAAGCGCTCTGCGGCTTGGGCGGTCAGGCGGTCAGGCAACATACTGCTCCATGCAGTGAGGAACTCGAAACTCTTTTTCCATTTCCCAGCCGAGAGCATATCGGCAGTCTCTTGTTGAAACGCTCACGACTGCTGTCCAGTGCCACCTGCATGCAATTTCGCGGATCATCATATTCCATGGACTGCTCATCGTGGACAGACGGTATCATCGACTTCCTCGACATTTCCCGCCGAATATGAGTGCAGCTATGCAGCTTTCCAAGGGAGAGGAGCAAGCCCAGTCTCGCCGCCGGGCCAACTCTTGCATCGGGTGGCATTGCCTCAATTCCGTCACACACTTTGGCATCATCTTCTCCATCGTCGTCACCTTTCTCATCTTGTCGATGGTGTGGATGTATTGCATGGGGAGGGCAAGGATCTTTCGCAAACAGACCGAAGCACAGAATACCCCCGTCCGACGACGATCAAATCCACGCCGTCATACGCCTGATAACATGGCCAGGCCAGTGCCGCCTCCTATTGTGCAGCAAGTGCCCGTCTTCAACTACGCAGTTCCTCAGCAAGCTCCGATGTATTTCATCCCAGGACCCCAAATCCCAACAACTCTGCCATTCGGTATCATGAATGCTCATGTTCAGTTCCCAGCTCCAATCTTCCGACCGCAAGAAGCTCCATACCCCAGTCATCCAAGTGGCATGGCTTCTGGGTTTCCAAGGGCACATGAACATCCCCAGGAGCAAGTCGAGCCTGAAGACAATGTATTTCCGTCGCGTCAACCCACATGGTGGCAACGATTCTACCGAGCGTTTACTCTACCAGTTGGAGACGCATCCACTGTGTCAAGTTCCTCGTCTCCAGAGCCTTCGGGAAGTTCGCAAGTTGCAGATGCCGGTTCCAAGCCTCCGACTGCTTCTCCACGTTCTGATGGCCCCAAAGTGCGATTTGAGGATCAGAGGCAGGGAAAAGAACTACAACTGCCGATCGATGATGAAGATGATATATCATCGATGCTATGCAACCTCAACACCTCTAGCGACTCCTTGTCATCGATCCGGAGCGACGTTGCTACGGTTCACAGTGACGACTTTGAGGCGACCCCTCGGCGCAACTGATTCGCTACTGATCTGGCGGCGGAAGCATGGAATGTTTCAATGAGGATTGGGTTCTGGTCTCTATGACTACTGGACATTTGGTACGATCATAACGAAGGCCCATGAGGAGCCATGTCAGTTAGAATGATAATCACGATATAACGAAAGTTTCAATCTTTTGGCTCTCGACATATGGTGAAGAGGAACGACTTGGAAGTTGACTAAGGTCCCTGGACATATTCCGTCTTGTACGACGTGTTTGACGATTCGTGTGCAGGCACAGGCAGAACATGGGTAGTCATCGGAAGGAATCTCGATATAGTGATTGACGGCTATTCTTGCATCTCATGGCAACAAACGCCAGATTGGAAACGCAGAGGCAGCCCGCATCGTGAGTTGCAGGGACTGGCGACAGCAGTTCATGGCCAGATGCGGGCAATCAACCTTGGAAGCGTGCAAGCTCAAAGGTACTTACGAGTAAGCGCGCTGTACAATACAAGACGTAGTCCCTTTACGGTACCTCGGATTTCGTGCGTTTGCCCAGGACTCTGCTTGCCTGCCTCTGGTTGATGCAGGTGGTCCGTGCGCGCGGTATCGTCATCAACCTGGAAGGCTGGCAGGGCAAGGCTTCTTAACAACCTCAGCGACCTGCCGGAGCTTGTCAAGCCAACGCCTCGCTCTCCGCTTCTGCCTGCAAACCGCCGCCACAGCCTCCGACTTGTCTCCCTTGACAGCTTGAGCCTCTTCCCGCTGCTTTCCCCAGAGAATGGCGACAGCCCTCCAGGCGCCTTACCTACACTCACCTTGACTTTCGACCCCCGTCACTGCGGCATAACCGACTGCGCCCCGCAGCCACCGTCGCCCCAGAAGCTCGACGACCGTCCAGAGCTCATTCTGGCGATAATACTGCGCCTTTCTCTGCAGCCGCGCAATCCCCTCGGAGCGATATTCGCACGTACAGACGCCTGATCGAGAGCGCCGCCATCATGTGGAACGACGAGGACAACAATCCCTATGGGAGCAGCTTCGATCGCCGGGATTCGCAAACCTCGTCGTCAGCAATCCCGAGCTCGCCGACGTCCAGAGACTGTAAGTCCATTGCACCTTGTCGCTCGAAGCTCTGCTGGTTTGCCAGCTCATGGGCAGAGTTCGCGGCCAAGTCGCGACAACAAGAGATGCAGAACTAATGCGAGGTGACGCCGTAGATGGAGTCTTTGAAACTTCTCATACCCCTTCAACCGGTAGCGACGTTGCTCAGTCACCGCGTGCGCCCTTCAGCCCTGGCGCTGGGCACGTCGATGAGGAGGACGTCCTGGCGGACAGCGCAGCTCCACGACGAAAGCCAGGCGGTTACAACAGCCGCATCGAGCAGATCCTCTACGAGAACCCAAATATGCCCATCATGATCACTGACGCGGGCAAGAGCGTGGAAAGCGGAGGGAGATACATTGTGTATACCATTAAAACTGGGGTTTGTCGCGCTCAGCTCTGTTACATGGGCACCCATCTGACCCCAGCATCTAGGATCTCGAAGTTCGTCGCCGTTACTCTGAGTTCGCCTCGCTCAGAGATGCCTTGACTCGTCTTCATCCAACACTTGTCATCCCACCTATTCCTGAGAAGCACACCATGGCCGACTACGCTGCGAATCCCACAAGCGCCAAGCAAGACCAGCAAATCATTGATTTACGAAAGCGCATGTTGATGGTCTTTCTGAACCGCTGCCGTCGAATGGATGCCGTGAGAGAGGACGGAGTCTGGTGGAGATTTCTCGACCCAAACTCAAGCTGGGTACTGCACCCCTAGATGATACCTTCAGAATTCCGCCTCGGCCGTGACTGACATGACGACAGAGCGAAGTTTTGCATGCCCATCCTATCGCTTCTATACCCAAGTCCGTTCTCAAGGCACCTCCGCTGGACCCCGCGAATCCCACCCCTGCGCACAACTTTCTTCCGATCCCTTCCAGCTCAGCAAAGCTCAAGGCTCCAGCCGGCGCCGGCCAGGACTTGAGCGCCTCCATTTTTCAGGGTGGTGGCCTTGCAATTGAGCGCTTTCCGGCAGATGCGTCCAAACTCAGCGAGCAGGAGCTTGACCCGTATTTTATTTCTTATGAAGCCTCGATCAAGGAGCTAGAACAGCTCCTGACAGGTCCCATGGAGAAGGTCAACCGCCGGACACTCAGCCACCTGTCATCCCTAGCGGCAGACCTTTGTGAGTTGGGGTCGAGATACAATGCGTTTGCCCTGTCGGAGCAAGCCCCCTCCTTGGGACCGGCCATCGAGCGGATAGGCCAAGCCGCCGATGCGTCGTACATTGCGACCGAAGAGCTATCGGGCACTCTGGGGGCAAGTTTCGCGGAGCCAATGAGAGAAAATGCTCAATTTGCAGGAGTCGTCAGGAGCGTCTTGCGGTATAGGGTTCTCAAGCGCGTGCAACAAGACATGACAGCCGAGGAGCTGAACAAGAAGCGAGCCCTGCTGGACCAGCTGGAGCGCTCCGAAGCAGAAGCGAGACGCATCGAACAGTATCTTTCAAACAGCCAACAAATTTCACCACCGCCGAAACGATCAGCCAGCGTTCGGGAGCCCCCCACGCAACATCGGCGCGATGGAAGCCAGGAAGACACTGAGTCGATAGATTCAGACTTCCCGCCCACCCACGGCGACTTCCCCTCAGTGCCCCCATCTGCCAGCCAAGGTCTTCCCGAGAGAAGCACGAGCATGACGCACAGGAAGATGCCCAGCACAAACTCTATAACGAACAAGATCTTTGGGCCGATTCGCCACGCGGTCCAGGGAGTTGTCGACGTGGATCCTGAGCGAACCCGCCGAGACCTAATCGGGAAGACGCGTGAATCTATTGTCCAACTGGAACAAGCGCAGGTGGTGTCTGAAAAGGATGTCAAGGAGGCCAGCGCAAGCGTACTCGAAGACCTGAAACGATTCCAGAAAGATAAAGAGGATGATTTGCGGAGATACATGGTAAGTCAATCTGGGTCGCCGCGTAACCGATTATCTCAACCCTCTCGAAGAGCTGATGTCACTGACAATCTCTACAGTTGGCGTATGCCAGGAGCCAGATTGAATGGGCTCGCAAGAGCAAGCAGCAGTGGGAAGAAGCCAGGGCAGAGGTTGACAAGATCGACGAAAACTAAGTAGCCCGTTGCTCGAGACAAGTGCCTTTAAATGAGAAGATCACCAACACTAGGCAAAGCTATAGGGCTGGACCGGGCATGTGCCCTGCTGCCGTTGCTTCATGAATTTCCCGTGCCCTGAGCACCTTTTTTGGGAGCGATTTGTTTTGTACTCGCGTACTCTGAAATGCTACATGGGTAATATGACAAGCTGCTTGTCATTAGATAGCCTTGTCCCTGTTGTTCGAATATAGAGGTTTCGCCTTGCAGCAAAGTTCCGTGCCGGCTTCTTCGACTACCAGGCTGTACGATACCTCATCTGCCTATTTAAGGTACATAAAGGTCCCTATATCAAAGCGACCATGCGCAACATACGGCACCTGCTGCTGTTTTGTCTTTGAAGATCCCATTGTTTTCTATTGTTCTCTCTCAAGTTACCATCAACAAATGTTTGGCGGCGTAATGTTGCTTCACGCCCATCTTCTTTGTCGAAAGACTAACTGAGCAATGAATGCAAACGTTCAAGCTGTTGATTGGTCTCGTGTTCCTAGCGCTGGCCTGATCCAGGTTAGTGGAGGATGATCTGCACATTGCTTATCGATAAGCCAAGCAGTGCAGCCCCGTTTTACGGCAGACGGTCCCTAGGCTTCCAGCGACCTTTGTATTTGAGCGCAACTCTCCCCAGCTCCGACCAACTTACACTTTCGACTTGTTATCACGCGAAGCTCAATGCTCTCGAGGTATCTGGCTCCAGATGCGTCGAGGCCTTGTGCACACGAAGCAGCCTCTTTCTATTCTTAACAAATACTCACTGTGACGACATATCTGTCTTTATTTCTTTGAGAGTATCGTATCGCTTCTACAGCAGCCAATTGTCGCTTGACGCGCCGCCATTGAACAGAGTGTTGGGAAGGCAAGCAGCCAGCGTGGACAGGCCGGCAAGCGAGCCATGGAGCCCAAACCAGACGGGCCGATCGAGTCAATCGACGAGCCTGGCATCAAAGCCGAAGGCCCTCTGATACACACAATGCGCAGAGAGGTCGCCGATCTGCTGGGCAGGCAGCAGACCAGCTTCCCCGGTGCTCAGCCCGTTAGTTTCGCCCGACAGCATCTGGACGAATTGACCAAGCAAGAGTAAGGCAGACGCCAAGAGACAGACTTGACGCTTGTGAGAGGACGTCGGCTAATCTGTGCTTGTCGACAGTTACTACGTTTGCGAAAAATCCGACGGCATTCGCTATCTCCTATATCTGACCGAAGACGAAAACGGGGGGGAAGCGCACTACCTGATTGACCGAAAGAACGATTACTGGTACATCACCAATAAGAGCTTACACTTTCCCCGCGAGAACGATGTCAGTGCTTTCCATACGGCAACACTCGTCGATGGCGAACTGGTCTGGGACAGCTTGCCCAATGGAGAAAAGGAAGCCCGGTTTCTTGTCTTCGACTGCTTGGTGATGGATGGTAACAAGCTCATGGACCGGTCCCTCGACAAGCGGCTGGCCTACTTCAAAGAGCGTCTTTATACGCCGTATAAGAAACTGTTCAAGGACTTCCCCGACGAAAAGCAGTATCAGCCGTTTATTGTCGAGATGAAGCCTTTCCAGCTCGGCTATGGTATTGAGATGATGTTCAAGCAGATACTTCCTAGTCTGAAGCATGGCAATGACGGCCTCATCTTTACCTGCCGAAACACGCCTTATAAGCATGGCACCGACCCTCACATTTTGAAGTGGAAGCCCCCGGAAGAGAACACCATCGACCTGCGACTCAGGCTTACATTTCCAAATGTCGAGCCCGACGAATGGGAGCGCAAAGAGGGCATCACCGAGCCTTTTGTGGACTATGATAGCGTACCGAAAGCCGAGCTATATGTCTACAAGGGTGACGGCCCAGAAAAGTACGAGCGCTTCGATAACCTCTACCTCACCGAAGAGGAGTGGGAGATTCTGAAAGGGCTGAATGACCCTTTGAATGACCGCATAGTGGAATGCAACCAAGACGACCAGAGGAGATGGCGGCTTCTCCGCTTCAGAGACGACAAACACGAGGCAAATCACAAAAGCACCGTAATCAGCGTCCTGGAGAGCATCAAGGATCGCGTGTCGGTCAAGGACCTCTATGATGCCGCTGGCCCTATCCGAGATAATTGGAAGGCGCGGCAAGCACGGGATATGCGTGCGCAACGATAGAGTCGAGCTCTACCTGCTGGAACCTCCGACGTGCCTAAGTTGGGGAGCGATCATCACCTCTCGGCTCCCCGCTCTGTTGAGAGGAAGTCGCTTGGAGAGAGAAAGGGACCCCCGGAACGCTGGGTAGACTTCCAGCAAGAGGATTGGAAGCCGCCAGGTATGACTTGATCGGAAGCCAGAGCAAGAAGTCCAGGGGAACGAAGACGAGGAAGGAGGCGTCATAGGGACCGAGCGACACGAGCCAAGGCTCAAAGGAGAGGACGGAGCACAACTCAAAGGTCAAACCGATAATAATATGCCACGTTGAATGGGCAGGGGCAGATGGGGAATAACGGCGTCATTGGAGCAAGGCGGAGACGCAGGCGTTTGGACAAGGTTTTCTTTTTCTTTTCTCTTCCGATGGAGGTCGAAGGAGCGTTGCTTTCTGGCCCCTTGTCGTTAGGGCTCTTTCTTTGGGTTTTATACAGTCTACGGGTAATGTTTTCAGATATGCGCTTAGTTACCGACAATCTTATACGACCCTTCGGCGAGGAGAGGTGTTACAGTGGCTCGACGTGGCTCGACTTGTCATTCCTACCTACTGCGGGAAGGTAACCCTCTGCTTGATCCGAAACCGGGAATTAAACAAAGCATCCATTGCTATCGTGTTTGGCCAGCCGACCATATCTCGACCATCTGCCTGAAGAGGCTCAACTCATGGGTAATGCCTCATACCTACCTAGAAAAGGAGAACCCTAAATTAAGAGAAATAGAAAGAAAGAACAGAAAAGACAGAAAGAAATCAGCTAGATCGATCCCTTCCATGCATATAGTCGCCTACACCTGTCATGGAGCCGCCTATTCATAGATTTCATTTCGCAAGAAAACAAAATCTACCCTACTGACCGAGCCCCTTAGAGCACGGCCATGACAGCCGCAACGGCGAGGATGGAGCCCGCAAGAACGCGGCCTCGCACCTCTTTGCCCATGTTGTTGCCGCCAGAGACGACAACGGGGATGGAGGGCAGGGGGATGCTGCTACTCGCGGCAGTGCCGACGGGGACGCTGCTCGCGGCGGTGCCGTTGTAGCTCGACACGACGGGCGTCATGAAGACGGTGGTCGTGGACGTTGCGGACTGGACGGTTGTCGCCGTGACTGTCTTCATGAGGGTGCTCTGGCCAAAGGTCTCGGCGCCGGCCTTGGAGCTGTCGAAGGCGGTGGTGGTGCTGGTCGTCGGCTCGACGTAAGGGGGTTGGACGGTGACGATGATGGGGGAGGGGGCTGTGCCGATGGTGGTGACTGTTGTCTTGAGGGTGGACACGGCGGTGACCGTCACGAGGTCTGTGAAGAGAGAGCTGGATGCCGGGGGGCTCCAGAGGTCGGAGATGACGACCGTGACGAGCGAGGTGACGGGTTCTCGCGGCAGGGAGTAGCTTGTCTGGATGGCGGTGATGGTCGAGGGGTTGCCGGAAACGGTGGCGTCGGGGAGGCCGCTGGTGAGGGAAATGTCCGTCAGGAGATTTGTCACGGTGGCCGGGTTTCCGGAGACGGTCACGTCGGGCAGGCCGGTCACGGAGACGTCGACGTTGGTGATGGTGGACGGGTTCCCGGAGACGGTGGCGTCGGGGAGGCCGCTGGTGTAGGAGACGTCCGTGTTGGCGTTTGTGACGGTCGATGCGCCGCCGGTCACGGTCACGTCGCCGAGGACGGAGCTGGACGCCCAGGGGCTGGGTGCTGGCTGGACGGTGACGGTGACGGTGACGGTGGTGTCGATGGCCGAGCAGATGGGGGCCTCTGAAGTGAGCATTGACGTTGTCATTGTCAGGGTCTTGGTCACGACGGCGGGCGTAGAGGGGGTGATGATGCTGTAGATGGTGGAGGTGGCCGTTTGGGTGCTGCGGAAAGATTGTTAGTAGGCTCTCCCATCTTGCAGAGGGAATTCAGGGTGTAGCTTACGAGATCGGGATGCTGGTGACAGAGACTGCAGAGTAAGAAACAGAGTCCTGAGTCACGACGGCGAGGGAACCATCGTCAAGGACCAAGGTGACGACCTGGGCAGAAGCAGCGGACATGGCGGACTCGGTCACGTTGCAGTCGGCAGCGCGACGCTCAAGCTTGTGGTCAACCACGGGGATGGCCTCGTCAGAGGCAACAATGACTGCTCCCTGGGCCTGGTACAGTCTCTCCAGGCCGGCTATTTTGGTCGTTAGAATTTGTCTCTCGCTTTTCCTGGGTCAAGGACAGGGGAGAGAGATTTACCGCAGTGAGCGGCCAGGAAGGTGATGGCGAGGAGGGCAGCCAGAGCGCAGATGGACATGCCGGCGCTCGTCATGAACTTGAAGTCGAGAAGATTCTCCTTGATCTTGCGAGCGACGCTCGTCTTCTTTTGGGGCATGACGCCGCATTCAGCGTCTTTGATGTCCTTCATGTCGGCCACTGTTGGAAGGAGAAGATGTCAGTTTCTTCTTTCGCTTCGGAGATGGTGAGGTGATGCGACCTACTCGGAAAACACTCTTTGGCGGTGTAAACTGGGCAGGAAAGTAGAAAGACTAGAGAGGTTGCCGTTAGAGAAAGACTGCTGCGAGATGGGCTGGGCGGTGGAGGTCGCGGGAAGGGTTTGTCGGGAAGAGGAGGTCGAAGGTGATACACGCGTGACGATGGCACCACGGGACGGAAAGGTAGGAGATTTTCTGTGATTTTCTTACCGATCTAGGAGCTGAAACGCTTCGAATAATTGCAAGTGAGTGAGATATACTTGGATCGAACGTGGAGAATATGGATAGAGAGAGACTGGAACTGGACGTGGTTGTGGGGAGAGGAAACGAACGAGAGTGTGTGCTGGGTGAAGAGAAGGAGAAGAAGGGAAAAGGGCTGAGGAAGTGCAGAAGTGCGAGCTTGATGGTTTGTTTATTCTCCAACGGCAGTGAATCACGGAGCAAACAATTGGCCGAAGAGAAACGAGCCACGCGTTGTCAGCTCTATCTTCAACTGACAGCTGGTGAATGGAGTTTTGGGGGGGTTGGCTGCCGGACCGGCAAACTGGGGAGCGGCAGTGGCAGCTATTCGCGTGAGCATCAAAGCTTCGATAAGCATTCAAGTGATGATGCCGAGTAGAAAAGGATATCAAAATGACTGGGATATTGCATCGATGATTCTTCTGATGTGTATTAGACGTAAAGGGGCATATTGGCGAAGGTTCAGCAAGCATCTACTGAGCCGTTTCCGTACAGCAGTTGAGCAGAGTGCGTACGTAAGGGATAAGTACAAGTTATATTCATGACTGTTGCAGTGCTAGCTCTGTGAGTCGGCAGCTACTAGGTACTACGCATGGAGAATATATCTTCAGTTACTCATGATCTAATCTCTGGCTACAGTACGTGTGTCTCTGAGTAGAGGATCTCTGAGTAGAGGACCAAGGAGAAGCAACTTCTACCACTGCCATGTCTGGATATCAAGCGTTTTCTTGGATACTTGAGTCTGGCAGTCCATGAGATTCAGGACTCTTCGTACAACAACTTCTGTCAGAGCTCGGGAGGACAAGGATGGGACATGAAGCCTGAAACAAACATGGCTGGTGAGACCTGCTGAGTGCAAGAGCCCAGACAGGTGCCGACGAGGTTGACTGCGGCCAAGACGTGCTTGCGAGGCTGAGGTGGATGTGTACATGCAATCATATGTATGCCGTACGGTACGATCGCATGGAGAGCTGCATATGAGCTAGTGATACTTGGCGGTCTGCTACTGCTGTGGTTTCAAGTGATAGGAATCAGACTCAGCACTGATGTTTGCTGGCGTTGCTGATACTGTAGACGAAGATGCTTTCAGGCAATTCAGGGTAGTGAATTATAAATATATTCAACTTAGAATTTTCATCGTGATATGCAGAGGTTTCTGGCGGTCTCTCTTGACTACCGCCAAAGCCAGGAGGCGAAGACTCTGGCTCTATCGCCAACTGACACTCAAAAGGTACCTGCAAAAGGGGGCTGCGTTTCCCAAATTCTGAATCGCGCAGTGCTCTTTAGAGATTTTCATCTTAAGTCCGGTCTACTACATCGGTCTTTCGGGCATCACGATGCCTCCAGCGTCAATGTTTGCAGTTCTGATCAGCGGAAAATAGGGGGCTCTGCGAATGCCCGATCCTCCACCTACATGCCCGACTTCTGCCTCACGATCTCTACACGGCTTCCCAGCAAATATCTTCCATTACCGGGCTCTCAAGTCTCAAGAATATTAGAATAGGGTGAGAAACAGGCCGGCGCTATGAATAGAGTCGCAATGCTACAGCGAGCGGCCAGAATCCATGCCAAAACATTGAGCATGAAGAAAACAAACATTTGGAGCATGGTGCAGAAAGGGGTACCTGCAGTTTGTATGCCGATGCCACGTAATCGCAGGTACCCGGCCTTATCGCACAGCTTAAGCTGACGCGGGGCCACTCCGGATCATCTCCATCGCGTCGCGTAACTTGAAGCACTGAAGCTCCCCTCTAAACTTGCAGCTGCTGCTCCAGACAATCGCCATCTTTGTGACACCAGCTTTCTCGACGCCAATTCCAGGCTGCAAAAAGGGAGGAAATCTCTAATCGAAGGGAATAGTTACGCCTGAGTCAAACTCACCGAGATCGGTCGTCGAGATTCTCGAGCCCAACAGCTGCTCTTTTCTCTCTTCCTCCCGCCAGACCAAACAAACGTGCGATGCTGTGACCCTTGCGCGCAGCAAGACGAAGCACTTCGCGATTAGCCAATCAAGCGCATCTCGGGATAGTTTGTTCGCCGCCTCGCAACAGCATCGCATCGTCATCATCATCGTCGCCGTCTCTGTGCCCGCGCAAACATGCCTCGTCAGTCCACGAGGAGACGGTCGGCACCCGCGCCAGCAGAGGAGAGGTCTCACGCTGCGGAGCTCGAAGACGAAAACGAAAATTCGGAGGCTGGAGCCGAGATGGAATCTGAACCCGAGGCCGAGCCCGAGGCCGAGGCAGAGGAGCAGGAAGCCGAGGAGGAATACGAAGGAAAGCACCGGAGACTGCGGTTCAACGAAGAGCTGTCATGGCGGCCTGCGAAGCCCATCCCCAGCGCCACGCTGCTGGCCCGTCTCGAGAGGCTGTCCAAGGAGCTGGCAGACTTTGAGCAGGGCGAGGTTGATCTGATCTCGCTCAGGGGGGTCGCCGACAAGCTGGCACACCGCAACCTGTTGCAGCACAAGGATCGAGGCGTAAAGGCCTACACGGCCTGCTGTTTGGTGGATATCCTGCGGCTGTTTGTGCCGGACGCCCCGTTCACGGACGACCAGCTCAAGGTAGGCCAATCCAGCTTCGAAGGCGCTCCTGCATCTTGCTTGCTAACTGATGCTGTTTAGATGATGTTTGGGCTGTTTATCAAGGACATTCTCCCCAGCCTGCAGGACCCCACAAACCCATACAACAGCCAGCACAAATACGTTCTCATGTCTCTGACCGATGTCAAGAGCATTCTCCTCCTAACAGAAATCCACGGAGCCGACGACCTGCTATTACGCCTGTTCAACTCTACCTTTGATGGAGTCTCCGCAAACGCCAAGGCGCCGGCTGAGGAGCAGGTTGCAAAGGATGTCGAGATTCACCTGACGGAGATGCTGATCCAGCTGATTGACGAGTCTCCCGGCAGCGTCCCGGCCAGTGTCATCGATGCCATCATCAGTCAGTTCCTGCGGGCTGCTCCTCCCGGCGGCGGCCGAAGTAAGGAGCAGAACGACAAGCAATCGACGCTCCTCCTCAAGACAGAGCCGCCGGCCTATGTCATGGCCAAGGCCATCTGTAATGGGTGCGCGGACAAGATGGCACGCTATGTGAGCCAGTATTTCAGCGATGTGATCCTCAATGCCTCTGGCTTTGCCACTGCGGGAAATGGCGCCCGCCATGGGGACGACTCGGATGAGGAAGATGCACATGCAGGGCCTTCAGAGGCCGACCTCAAGAGTCTTCGCCAGGCTCATCTTCTGATTCGCGAACTCTGGCGAGCGGCGCCTGCTGTGCTGCAAAACGTGATTCCACAGCTTGACGCCGAATTGTCTGCCGACAACGTTCACTTGCGGCTCATTGCCACAGAGACGTTTGGCGACATGATCTCCGGCATTGGAGCTGCTGGCCCTCCGCCGCCTCCTGTTCTCGACCCTGCCGCATACCCTCCTATCAAGCTGATGGATGATGCCCCGCCAGTCGCAGTCGAAGCCAACGTCCTCACTAAGCCATATTCTCCGCAGTCGTTTGCGCAGTCACACGCAGCGACGTATCGCAATTTTGTCGGTAGGAAAAACGACAAGACGGGCACTATCCGCACAGCCTGGGTTACCGCTATTGGCTACATTCTTTCTACTTCCGCCGGTGGCATTGGACTGAGCACCCAGGAGGAGAGCGAGCTGGTAAGAGCTTTGGTCGACAAGTTGAACGATAGCGAAGAAAAGGTCAGGTTAGCAGCCGTCAAGGCTATTGAGCTTTTCGATTTCCGGGACATCGTCCTCAAGCTTGGCATCCTCGGCGGTGTTGATAAGGAGGGCTCGGTTTTCGCCAGTCTGGCGGACCGATGTCGAGACAGAAAACCAGCCGTGCGTGTTGAGGCAATGGTCCTGCTCGGCAAGTTGTGGGCTGTCGGCGCTGGAGAGATTGCAGATGGACAGGAAGCTGTTACTGCTTGTCTCGCCGGCGTTCCGTCGCGCATTATCAACGCCTTTTATGCCAACGATCCTGATCTCAACGTCCTCCTCGATCGTGTCATGTTCGAATGCCTGATACCCCTGAAATACCCCCTCATCAAGGGCAAGGGGGCCAAGACTGCGGCTGCGTCCTCGCAGGGCAAGGCTGCGGTTGGCCAGGCAGACCAGGATAAGATTCGAGCCGAGAGGATTCTGCTGATGCTCAAGTCACTCGATAATGCGGCACAAAAGGCCTTCTTCGCCATGCAGGCGCGCCAGCCTCAGTTTGCCAAGGGTCTCGAGATTTTCATCCAACAATGCGAGGCCTACAACGGGGGCGTCATTGAGGCAAACGAGGAGAAAGTCAAGGCCGGCCTTGCCAAGACCATGCAGTGGTTCGGCGCCTACTTTCCCGACCCTTTGAAAGTCCGCGCCGACCTGCAGAAGTTTGTCAAGCTCAACGAACGCCGCTGCTACCAACTCATCAAGTATGCGATCGAGTCCGAAAGCGACTTCAAGACTGTCAGGCGCGCCATTGCAGAGCTGATCACCAAGATTTCAGCAACATCCGCCGCCAGTTCTCTGGATACCCTGATTCCCCTGCTATATCGATCAAGCTGCCTCATGTTTAACCGAAGCCACTTGGCAACGATCATGGACTACTCCAAGAGCGACAAGAACGGTTTTGCCGCCGTAGCACACCAGGTGCTCAACGACATATCCCAGCGGAACCCCGACATCTTCAAAGCCCACGCCGAAGAGTTGCGAAAAGAGCTCATCCAGAAAGCACCAACCGAGTCCACCAAATCTCACGACGCCGGCGTCGTCGATATCCTCAAGGCCTATTCATCCTATGCCAAGAGATATCCCGAGGACATCAACCTGGACAGGAGCTTCACCCAGACGCTCATAAACTACGCTCTCTATGGCGTGCCCATCAAAACGCCAAAGTACGCCGTCAACATTCTTCTGGCGAAGAACGATGACAGGAGCAAGGTGACGGCCACGAATCTATTGCGCAAGGTCATGGCCAACTTCAAGTATGAAGCTCCCCACCTCCTCAACAAACTGGCCACCATAAGTCAGCTCGAGCGCTTGGCGCCGACCGTTACCGTGGATTCGGACCAGGCAATCAACGACATGACCATCAAGCAGATCCTGCGCGAGGTCCGAACTCAGGCTACGGAGAAGGATCCGTCCTGGGTTGATGACGCCGACATGGACGAAGAGATCCAAGCAAAGTGTCTCTCCATCCGGATCCTCGTCAACCAAGCCCTGGCTACCTCGGCAGACGCCGATGCCGAGGAACGGGTGAAGCCCGTCTTCAAACTCCTCAAGACATTGGTCGTCTCGGAAGGCGAGTTTTCCAAGGTCAAAGATACGCCCAAGCATCACAAGAAGCGATTGAGGCTGATGGCCGGCCTCATGATCCTGAAGCTCTGCACGTTCAAAAAGTACGACGACCAGTTTGACCATGCAAGTTTCAACAAGCTCGCCGAGCTTGTTCAAGACACTGAGCTTCAGGTGCGCCGTCGGTTCATGGACAAGCTGCAGAACTATCTCACTCGGGGCAAACTGCGCGCGCGCTTCCTCACCATCCTCTTCCTCACGGCATTTGAGCCTTTCCCAGAACTGAAGAACCGCGTGGAGACATGGCTGCGGTCGCGGTCTCGGTACTATGCAGAAAACGGGCAGCAGATCATGGAGGCTCTCATGGGGAGACTTATCCCATTGCTGGCCCATCATCCAGACTACACCTCCGACCCAGCCGACCTGGTGGATTTTGCAAACTACTTCCTGTTCTATCTTGGCGCAGTTGCGACGGAGCAGAACATTTCTTTGATTTACAAGTACGCCGAGAGAGTCAAGCAGACACGTGACGGCGTTGACCCGGAGAAGAGCGAGAACCTCTACGTACTGAGCGATCTCGCGCAGACCCTGGTTCGCAAGTACCAGGAGAGGAAGAACTGGAGCTTCCAGGCTTGGCCAGGCAAGGTTGGTCTACCTACAGGCCTGTACAATGCTCTTCCCTCCAGTGAGGTCGCCCAGCACATTGCAAAGAAGCAGTATATTCCGGACGAACTGGACGAGAAGTTGGATGACTTGATCCGGGCGATGGATCGCAAAAAGGTATGGCTTATGGCACGCCCTGCACGTGTATTGAACTGTTGAACACTCGCTAACCCACATCTGTAGAAGCGAAAGTCGCTTCATGAGACGGCAGACCATCCAGCAAAGAGATCAAAGACCCAGATGAAAACCGTCATCCGGGAGAAGCCAGGTCCAAAGGCCAAATCAGCCAAGGCACCCAGCAAGAAAATTGCAAAGCCCAAGGCGGCGCCCAAGGCCAAGAAAGCGGCACCTTCTGTGCCCGAGGGCGAACGGCGTCGCAGCGGCCGCGCTCACGCCATCTCGACGTATACGGAACGCGGGGACGAGGAGGACGAGGAAGAAATGCTAGAGGGCGTGGCGGAATGGGAGTACGGCAACGATGACGATGACGAGGACGAGGCATCCGAGCAAGAGGAAAGCGGCAATGAGGACGAGGAACAAGGCTCCGAGTCGGACAAGGCCGAAGGAGAAGAGGCTCGCGAAGAAGAAGGAGAAGACGAAGAGTCAGAGCCGGAGCCGGCCCCCAGGAGCAACGGGAGAAAGTCAGCCGCCGCCGCCGCCGCCAAGGGCAAGGGCAAGACGCCAGCCCTCAAGGCCAGCGTGTTGGCAAAGACGAAGCAACCGGCGCGCGCGACTCGAGGACGGCCTCCCAAGCATGCGTCGGACATGGACGTGGATGATGACGACGAGTGAAATGTGTGTATGTTAGGGAAATGGCTTTCTTTTTTTGCTTGGAGACGAAATTTCGACGATGCTTCTGGCCCCTCTGAGATGGTTTTCTTGTCTCGTTTGGTTTTGTTCCGTTCTTTGCGTCTTTCCGGCTGATTTGTTCTTTCTACCGATTCCACTGTTATGTTGATCTACTCAGTTGTTTCTTTTTCCTCGTTGCGTGTTTGTCTTGGTTTGAGAAAAGAAGATTGTTCATATCTGGCCCTTGTTGCATCTTTCCTCGCGTTGTGCCGTCTTCTGGTGTTTTCATGAATACTCGCTCGCATCATTCATCCCTTTCACTCGCGTTGTTCAACATGAGCAGCAGGTTCTAGGAACAGATTTCGACGTCCTATGGAAAAGGGAAAGGGAAATGGCAGGGCGTCTTCTGGATGATTTCATGCGATCTATGAACCAAATTCTCGATTTACCCGACTTTCATATCGATCTTCAAGTCGTGTTGTGTCCTCATCATCGTAGTGACGGCTGAAGAGAGACAAGGGTGCTTTTGCAGTCTCCCCCAGCAATGTATTCCTGGACTCGTCCACCCACCTGGCATCCCGGAGAAAACATAATATGAAAGCCACTCTATACGCCTTATCCACACGGTAGACGGGATTGATTCATGAGAGGGCTATGAGGAAACCAGAAATGAACGCGGAACAGCATGAAAAACGTCCGTCTGTCTCCTTTCCTTCTTCCTTCCTTCACCCTATATATCTGACAATCCTACCAAACAGTTTTTTTCGCCATGTATTCTGTCCGAGCGTTATCACAAAGCGCCGCTATTCAAGATGACCGCCTTAAGAAAAGTTTCTCCCACTCCATCCATTAAACCCGCCTTTCATTTGCTTCTGTCCTTCTCCCCCCTTACAACCTAGACTGTACACGCTTCCCCCCTCATCATTCCCGTCATGACGCTCCCGCAGAGCCACTGCCCCCTTGCGCCGCTAACCTCTGCCTAACCTTCTCACGGTGTCCCGAGAACTTGAGATGGGCCTCAAACTTCTGCGCCGTCATGTCCGGGCCGGGGGTGTACAGCTTCGTCGTGCAGTCGAGGCAGCGGATGCGCGGCAGCCAGGCGTATTTGACGCCCTCCGGCATGGGCTGCGTCTGCACGGGCAGTTCCGTGACGGGGTCGAGGTGTGAGTACTTCATTATGGCTTCAAACCTGTCGCCGTTGGGATACTTTTCCTCGAGCTCCTTGAGGGACTGCACGAGCCATTCGGGTGGAGGGGGCTATAGAAGAAGAAAAAAGAAAAAAAGTCAGCGTGTGAGCCTTGAGCTGGCATCTCCCTCACATATGGAGGCGCGGGTTCTTGCTTATAAGGGGGAACTTACTGCTGGGCGAGGGGATTGGCCAGGGATGAGCGGAGGCGCAGGCAGACGGCCAATCTGCCCGGCAGGAACAGCTCCGGTTGGCTGAGACGCAGAGCCCGGTTGAGTCGGGGTCGGGACGGGCGTCGCCGACTTGGTCTTCTGAAGAGCTGAAAAGGTGGGAGTTCGTATATTGGATGCTGAAGAGGGAGTATCGGGAGGGACGGAGGCAGCGGCCAGATCGCGGTAGTCGCCTCTCATAAGTCGCTTCAGCTTCTCCCTGCTGACTTTGAGCGTCACTACCAGCTCCGGACGCTCTTCTGGTTCGTCGTCGCGGCCGCGGCGAGATGTCCTGGTCTCGTGATGGTGGCCTCCTGTGTCTGGCGTCTCTGATCGGCCCAGGTTCGCCATTCGTATCGTGGCGGCAGTCGCGGCGCCGCGCACGTTCCTTGTGCGAGTCGTACCAGCAGGCAGATTTGAGGGTGCCGGGGATTCGGGCGCAGAGTCTTCGCTTTCCTCCGACTCAGATATCTCGCCATCGCGGGCCGTCCGCTTCCTAGGAGGCCCCGCCACCTTCTTGAATAGCCTGCTCTCCTCAATGCTTGCCGCAGCTCCTGGGAGCACCGACGACACAATGAGCGTGCGGATAGTGCGCTGCCGTTCTTTGAGGTCGGGGAGCTGCGGTCCGCCTCTCCTGTTGATGGATCTCTTCTGCCGCCGCTGGTCTCGAGAGAATACCGTCTCGTTTCGTTCTAGGTCGGCCTCGCTCATCTCGTATAGGTAGGGCGCATATTCCTTAGCCTGCTGCTGCGGGCGGAAGACGGTGGGCAGCGGCGTCTGCAGGAAAGCAGATACGAGGTCCGAATCCTCGACCGGTCTTCCATCGAAGGGGTGGCCAATGCTGTAGAGGCTCTTTGTGAAGAGCTGTGACTGCTCACGGATGCAATGGGCAATGGCCGTGGTGAACTCCCCAGACAGGGAGAGATCTCGCGTCATGCGGGCAGCAAACTCCTCGGGGGAGTTGTTCGGGTTGTTGATTTCCCATTCGAACTGGTCCACCAAGGTGTGCTGTCCGATTGTGATGTTGAGCTTGACGAGGATGCGCATCTCGTCGTTCTTGTAGGCCGAATAGGGAAGCTCCGGGTCAAGCGCGTCTTCTTCGGAATAGGCGAAGGGGTAGAAGTCGTTGAGCTGCTCGCGCATCTGCTGGACGACCTGCTCGTATACGGGTTGGGACGCCGGGGGCTTCAGGCCCATGTCCTCGACCAGCTGGGCGGCAAACAGCTCGACGGCCAGCAGACGCTCGTGCAGGTTCCAGGTGAAAGTATCGCGCAGCTTGATCCTGTCCCACTCGACGTCCAGCCTCAGGGGCACCAGGTCCTCGTGCTGCTCGGCCTGCTTGAGCATGTCCTTCCGGCTGTATTTGAGGGGCGGCGTGGTGCGGTGGCCGGGGCGAGGCTTCTGCGACGGATACACGACCCTCGAGGGCCCGTGGTTCTCTGTGTACCCGTTGGCGAAACCGTTGTAGCCCTCGCCGTAGAGCCGGCTGGGGGGGAACCACTGCTGGTACTGGGTGCGGACGGAGCGGTACTCGTTGATCATCTCGCGCATCTCGTGGGACGACTTCATGGTCTGGTTCAGCTGCTGGCTGAGGGCGGACGCGGCGATGGCGTCGCGCATCGTGTATCGCTCGACCATGAGCCGGTCAAAGGACTCCTTGGTGCGCACGGGAATGTCCGCGGGCGCGGGCGGTGGCGCGGATCCCGAGGCGGAGGCAGAGGCGGCGTCTTTGGCATCGTCGGAGCCCGAGGCCGACGTCGTCGATCCTGGGCCGGCGGCCGGAGCCGGCATTGATGGCTGGACCGCGGCCATTGTCGGGATCGTGATGGGGGATCTCGTCGCGAGCGCTGGCGCCGCCGAGTCGCAGCGGTGCGACGGGTTGGGATTAGGTCGTGATCGTTATCGATACGGACAGCGGCAGCACAAGCGACGGCGGTATCGTGAGATGCCTTGCAGCAGCTGGCTTCGGCTCGGCTCGGACGCGGACACAGAGTGTCGCTGCTGGCGAGATGCGGGTTGCTGAGCTGATGTTTGGGTGGTTTGAGGACAAGATTCTAATCGCAGCAGCGCGAATGGCGATAATTGGTGCCGGGTGGGAACAACTACCTATCTGGGCCTAGCTGCTGCTGCCGGGCGCGCTAGCACAGGAACCGAGTAGGCGACTCGGCTTATGTAATGCACTGGCCAATCGTGGGCGCGGATGGTCAGGCTGCTTACTCATGGACTTCAACAACAACCAAAAGTTCGGGTCAAGAGTTCAGCAGGACTCGAGACGGCCGATTGCTTCTCGTTCGCACTTCATTATGGATCGTCAGCTGAACTTGATTCGCCCTGGAGTTCAACCGCTGGCCATCGATCCTAGGGCAGAGCGAAGCATGACTGCTGAGCGAGGCCTTTGGATCAAGACATACATTACCTGAGCCAATGAGATGATCATGTAGTGAAGCTCCTCTGCCCTCGTGATTCAAACTTCAGTATTACCTATGGACACTGCCCTGCACGAAGAGTGTATCTAGAAGCTCTTTATACCATTCAAGCGACGGCACAGCTTGTCGGAGTAGGCGCTCGACAGATCACTCGTAGCAGTGGACATGGACATGCGCTCCGAGTCCCGGGGTACCCTATAACGTGACCTGCATTGCCTGACGTTGCTACCTAGGCAAGCCAATTCAGTGAGAAGCGAGGAGAATTGGTAAGATTCGACGCCTCAGGTTCGTATAAGCTTCATGTTGTAATTAGCAACTGATCCGCGGTCCCTCAAGCCTGTGACGTGCTTGTTATGCCCTAACAGCATGTGCTGCGAGGATGATGTAACCATTTCCCTCAACCTTGGCACCAATCTCCATGACCACTTTGTATGTCGATTGTCGCCCTATTGCACCGCGCGTGTTGCCCGAGACTCTTGTGTATAGACCTCCAAGCTCATGAATGATAAGAGTGCTCATCCGGAGCCTGGATAGCAAGTATTCGGCCATATCCGTCGTTGGCCCGGAAGGAGTGAATGCTCCTCATTGCTTGCGGCTCTGCTCAATCCGGCGTTGATCGTATTCTTAGTCCCAAGTATCCGTAGCTTTCGGCTGAAGGCAGTGGAGGAGTCACTTCCACTTACTAGCACCCTCCAAGTCCCAGCAGCCCACTCCGGCACCTCGGCCGCCCAATCGTGAAGCTCGCTGGCCGGCAGAGGACGTGACCTGACGCTGGTCCCAGCCCAGAGCCTGTGGCCCGGGCCAGGCGAGGCTTTGCCCGTATAGCGCCCCTGCAGGCATGTGCCCGCCTGGAGCAGTGCGGATGACTGCACTGGCATGCAAACATGGCCCCCCCAAAGAGCCCACATGCGCCCCCCGTCAATGACCGACCTGCTGCGGATAAACCCCTCCAAGCCCCCGTTCCGGTAACCTTGCGCACACCACAGCTTTTGCTTGTTTTTTCTGCGACAGCGCCCCCAACCTGAACCTGAAGCTTTGCTCCGTCAACTGCACGCCTGAAGAATAACCTACCGAAAGAAATCGCCCGTGAGCTTCACCAATTGCCCACCATGTCGGAAACCAAGGAAGTCGGTACGTGCTCTCGCGATCCCTCGCCCTGCATCTGCGTGTCGTGACGTGACGTGAAGCAGCAACAGCAGCAGCTTCGAAGCTGTCCATCCCCTCTTGTTTACCTGTTTTGCATGCCTCTTCGGTACCCCGCCAAAGCCACAGCACAGCACCGCAAGCTCTCCCCGTCCTCGCACCAATAGCCGTCACAACAGCAGGCCGCACACGACCACCATGTCCCAGCCCATCAATGGCCAAGACTCACGCGAGCAGGGCTAACGGCTGCCTACAGACTACTCCCTCAACAACCCCGATACTCTCACCAAGTACAAGACCGCTGCCCAGATCTCCGAGAAGGTCCTGGCTGCCGTGTCTGACCTCTGCGTGCCTGGTGCCAAGATTGTCGACATCTGCCAGCAGGGAGACAAGCTGATCGAGGAGGAGCTCGCCAAGGTCTACCGCGGAAAGAAGATCACCAAAGGTTAGCCTCACGAGCAGCAACAGGTCCAGAGTGCACTTTGATGGCTAACGACGACGCCCTGCGCCTGCGCAATCCAGGCTTCTCCCACCCGACCACCGTCTCTCCCTCTTCCTATGTGACGCCCTACACGCCCCTCACGACCGACGAGAGCGAGGCCTCGATCGAGATCAAGGAGGGAGAACCCATCAAGATCCAGCTCGGAGCTCAGATCGACGGATTCGGCTCCATTGTCTGCAACACCATTGTCGCTACCGAGAAGGACAAGGCTGCCGAGCCCATCACCGGACGCACCGCTGACCTGATCCTCGCCAACCACTACGTCAACGAGGTCCTCCTGCGACTCATGGTCCCCCCCGGCCTCCTTGCCCAGGGTACCGACGAGGAGAAGGCCAAGGCTGCTGCGCAAAAGGCCCCTACCCAGTCCAAGATCACCAGCCTGCTGGAGAAGGTCTGCGATGCCTACGAGTGCAAGCTGGTCGAGAGCACCACATCCTGGCTGTTCGACCGCAACGAGATTGAGGGCTCCAAGAAGATCGTCCTGGCACCCGCCGAGGGCACCAAGGGCGAGGGTGTCCCCGAGGTTGGCGAGGTCTGGGGCGTCGAGACGGGCGTCAGCCTGGGCTCCGGCAAGGTCAAGACCCTGGACCAGCGTTCTACCCTCCACCGCCGAACCAACCAGACCTACCAGCTGAAGCGTCCCACCTCCCGCAAGATCCTTTCCGAAGTGCAGAAGAAGTTCGGCACCTTCCCCTTCAGCTTGAGACAGCTCGAGGACGAGCGTGATGCCAAGGCCGGTGTCGTCGAGTGCGTGCGAAACAACGTCTTCCGCCAGTACGAGCTTGTCGGCGACAAGGACAACGCCCCCGTCGCTAGGCTCCTCACCACCCTTGGTAAGTTTCATTGCGACCCGAGGCAGCAAACGCTACAGTTTGAATGCGAGTGCAGCTGAGCTAACGTGAGAGCGCGACAGCCATTACCAAGAACGGCATCACCAAGCTGGGCGCCGCCCCTGAGCTGGACCTCAGCAAGTTCCAGACTGACAAGAAGATCACCGACGAGGAGATTCTCAAGATCCTCGAGCAGCCCCTGGCCAGAAATACCGGAAAGAAGAAGAGCAAGCCCAAGAAGAAGGCGGCCAAGGCTGACGGTGCTACCGAGGAGGCAGCCAACGCCGAGGAGTAAGGCTTTCGAAAGACTTGGATCCGCGCAAAGGGCCGCTTTTGCTATGTAAATGGCTGCCCAGGATTAGGATAAAGCCCGTATAACGTGTAGGCAGAAAATCCACCCGACGAACCGAAAAGAGTCAAAAACGTCATTCTGGCTTTGCAGTTTGTGAAGGCCAAGAAACGAGATTTTCTGCTAAACAGTCTGTCTAGGCCATTTAAGGGGTTGGGCTACGATACAGGGCTCGTGAAACTGAGGTAGTGAAGCGAGGCAGTATATAAAGGAATCAAACATCAAAAGACAACTTCGTTTCGAGGCAGACCCCCGGCTCTCACAGATTCGGCCCGTGCACGTCTATATACCAGGGAGCGAGAGATGCGACAGAATGATGTCAACAGTTGTTGCGATGATATGGTGACATGATGGTGATGACGATTTCTTCATCTTTACAGAGCGTGTTTTCTCCTCATCCAACAAAGAGAATAGGGGCAGGGAAGAGGTGAGAGCTTGGAGGGGGGGGGGGGGGGGGGGGAAA
>JAMAKC010000001.1:505604-590224 GCA_023628735.1 Trichoderma sp. PF4103
CCCCCGCCCGCCCCCCCCCCCCCCCCCCCCCCCCCCCCCCCCCCCCCACGAGAACCGCAGAAACCATGCAGATGGGGCTATCCAAGCATCGCGGAGTATGTCTTCTCCCGCGGATCCGTCTCGATGCGAAGCGCAATCACTTGGCATAGCCGCTTCTCCACGGGGACCAGGCGAGAGGGGTGGATGGAAGGATGGAAGGATGGCAACGACAACACAGGCAAACATGGCTATTTTCGACTCGTCCTCACAATGGCTGCTATGCAGAGACGGCAGCCGACGACGGCGGCAGCGGCAGCTCAAGCAGGGGGGTGAATCAGTCGCAATCAGAGCTTACACGTAGCAGATTGTTCTCATGTACGAAGTAGCTAATGCAGGTATGCCCATACCCATGCCCAGACCCGTGACCTGAGACCGAGGACGAGTGACTCGGACTCGGGCATTTGTGACGATGAATGAGGGTGGTTGAAGGAATATGAGGGACGGGAGATGAAGGGGTAGGTAGGAGTAACAGCGGCAAAAAACAAGAGGAATGAGGCTGCGTGAGAGAAGGACAGAGAAGATGACGGAGGAAAAAAGTAGGTAGGCAGGTAGGCAGAGAGGTGCTTAGTAGTAGGGAGGCCGGAGGGAGGCGTGCCGCCAGCTGCCAGAACGTGACGAGGCGACGTGCAAAGAAAAAAAAAAAAAAGAGAAAAAGGAGGGCCGTGCAAGCATCCAAAGCCAGCTGGGAGGGTTGCGCAGCCAAGAAGAGATTCCTCTGCAACATTAGAAATCAATATAAAATCCATCCTCGAGCCCAGGGATTTTTTTTTCTCCAGCTGCCAACAAACCCTAAAGGCCGGAAGCTCTGAATCGGTGGTGGGAAGGTGTTGAACCTTGGACGTGCCACTGGGTCGCCCCCCTTGTCCCAAGAGCCTGGCCGCCTCCTCCGAAACTCATCCAGAAACCTGCAACCCACAGCCATCTTCCCTTCATCCAAAGCCACGCAAAAAGCGCGTCGTGAGCGCCCCCCAAAAAATATCCATCAGCAGCGTTGCCTCGACGGCGGATGCTATTGCTGCAGAGAGAAGTACTTCTTTCCCCGTCCTCGGCACCAGGCGCCTGTGACGCCTCTGGGTCGTCGTTCCTCTCTCTCTCCCACCCCCTGTCTGAAGTTTCCGCCAAAATCCAGTGGCTGACCCGGTTACCCTTTTTTTCTTTCTCGCCTCGCAGGACACTCTCGAGAGCAGCGTTGCCCGTCCCGCGGCCAGGACTGGGGGCAACCAGCAACTCGAAGCCCGTCAAGCGCCGTCGCCATGATTTCCTCCAACACGAGGGCGTCGCGGTCGCGCTTCTCGAGCCCCTCGCGGCCGCTCGAGGCCAAGGCCTCTGCCGGCAATGAACCCAAGACGTTTATGCAGCGCTGGCTGGAGCCGTCGGTGCAGAGCAAGGCCAGCTTCGAGGAGGCGGGATTGATGCGCTACGGCGTGCTAGAGACCATGGCGCCGCTGGGGACGCTGCCCAAGGCCAAGAAGAACGGCGACGGAGGGCCAGGCCATCAGCCGGTGCGCAAGATCATCCTCCGGCCGTCGGGCACGTCACACGCCCCCAAGGATCACGACGACCAGCCCGCGCAGCCCAAGGCTCGCCCCAGCAGGGCGCCATCGCCCCCCGCTCCCTCGACGCCGCCTCCTCCCCCCGCGTCCGCGCCATCGCATCGGAGGGCACAGGTCGCCAGAGACGCCGAGGACGACGACTACGACCCCAAGGGAGCCTCGCGTCGGCGTCCCTCGCGGCGCGTGTCGCTGCCTGCCAAGCAGCAGCAGCATCAGCAGCAGCAAAATCAGCAGAACCCGCAAGCGAAGAACGCAGAAGAACCCAAGAGCACTACGGTTGTCATGACCACCACCGGTACGCCCAAGGCCAAGCAGGCCTCTGCTGGGCCCAAACGGGCGCATCCCCGGGAGCCAGAGGACAAGGAGTTTGCCGACTTGGTCGTCGAGGCGGCCGTGGACGAGGCCCTCATGCACTTTCGCTATCCTACGGCCTGGGCTCTCAGGACACTCTACGATGAACGGTGCGGCGACGCCGACTTTGTCGCCATGGTGGAGGACGTCTTCAAGCAGAGGGCCGACGCCGAGACCAGGGATGAATTCGCCCGGCTGATCGAAGTGAAGAAGCGCGAGGGCAAGAAGGACGATTCGGGCTGCTACTACTTCGTGCCCCCTTCCACCAACAGCCGATTCCCTCCGCACACGCCCATGGCCGCTCCCTACGCCAACCTGCTGCACCGTCACGCCGACGACGAAAAGGGCGAGGGGCGAGCGGCCAAGAGGAGCAAGACGTCGCACGCGGGCGAGACGCCTCGCAGCAAGAAGATGGCCAACGGCACAGGCACCAAGGCGCACGGCGACAGCACCCGCACGCCGTCGCGCAGGCGTCACCGGCGGGACTCGGGCTCTAGCGAGTCATCCCTGTCGTCAGCAGTGAGCCTCTCGTCGCCGGAAGCCAGCGTCCACAGCCTGAGCCCGAGCCTCCAGCACGGCGCTGCAAAGGCTGCAAAGGGCGGCAGGGCAGGCAAGGCAGGCAAAGCTGCTGTCGTATCTGCCACAACGGCTGCGCCTGGCGGTGGTGCCACGGTCGCTGACACTGTGATTGCTGCTGCGTCGACTACTGCTACTGCTGCTACGGGGGACCGGTCCCAGTCGTCCCATGATGCGCCAAAATCTCGGCCAATCACCAGCACGCGCCGCAAATCTCTCGCCCCCGACAAGCAGCCCGTGTCCAACTCGCCGGAGCCAACCTCTCCCACACTTCCGAGCCGCACCCACGCATCCGCGACCGAGGCCAGCATGCCTGGCAGGGTCACCGGCGCCGAGCTGCCGCTCTCCAACCCGCCCAGCAAAGGCAAGCCCAGCCCCAAGGACGGCGGCGGCGCTGTCGGGGCCTCGATGCCCGCTGCTGCTGCTGCTCCTGCTGCGGCTGCTGACGACGACAACGACCTGTTCTGGGCCAGGCGTCGCGAGGCTCAGAGGGTCACCAACGGCTACACCGCCCGCGAGAGCTCCATCCGCAACGGTGACGACGATGAGCGCGACGAGGTGACTCCTGCAAGGCGGACCAGGAGGACGCGGACCTCCCTGGCGGCGGCTCCCATGAGCACGCGGGCCACGCGCTCGGCGAGCAAACGGCCAGGCAGCCACGCCAACAATGACGATGGCGACGTTGCCGCCTCCTCGCCATTGGCCTTTTCATTCAACGAGGGCAGTTCTACTGTGGGATCGCGAGCCGTGACGCCGACGAATCTGCGGCCGGCCAAGAAGCCGCGGACAGGTCTTCGAATCAAGTTGTCGTGAGTTTTTCACTCTTTGCTTCCGCTCTCACTCACCCACTCACTCTCCCTCCTTCCCCTACACTTTTCTTTCCCTTCCTTTACCTCTAGTTGCTGCCCAACTGCTTGTCATATCTGCCTTTCGTCCGAATGAGACGATCCCACCATTTCATCCTCGAGCGATGATGAAGAATTTTCACCTCCACACGAAGCCCATTGAAACATCTAGGCATGATCTGGGCCCCCTTTTGGGGATATGCATCGCTTGCGTGTGATTGCGCTTGGGGAAACATTCATTTAGCCTTTTGATGGCGATTTTCACAATTTCCATCACATTCTTCGGGCCTCACGCGTCACGGCCAGAAGTCATCCCCATACCTCACTCACCACCACTTCCCATTTCGAGAGACAGCTCTATCCGTCTCATCATGACAAATTGCACTTGCTAATCTATCCTTCTCATCACAGACCGATGAAAAAGAAGGGCGGAACTGCTGCCGGAGTTCCTCGCTCAACCGGGGAGGCCCAGTCAGTGACGGTGAGCAACGGCGCACCAAGGGACCAGGTATGTCGCTATTGGATCTCATCTTGTCTTCATCTCATCGAGCCCTCTGTGTGATTCGGCATTCCGAACCCCAAAGACCCGACTTTGAACTCGAAGGAATCCGCGGCCCAAGGGATGCAAGCGCTCTCTGGCAGCCTCCGTTTCTCACGCACACAATTTTTTTTCGCACTGTCATCCGCTGGCCCTGAAATTCGGGGCAAAGGCCACACTGGATGGAGTTATTGATTCTGGGGGCCACGACATGGGGCAAGGATCTCCAACCACGCACATTTTAGTGGAGGCGGTCCTTGATCCGCCCATGCCGCCGCTGCCTGGGAGATGATGCAACGTGTAATACGACGATGGGAGGGGAGAGGAGCTTGTGCTAACCAGGGTGGGCATCCTAGGGATCCGACAACGACGAGTACTGCTCTGCGTGTGGTAATACAGGAGACGTCGTCTGCTGCGATGGCTGCCCGCGCTCGTTCCACTTCGAGTGCGTGGACATGGTGCAGTCTGACCATCTGCCCGACGAGTGGTACTGCAACGAATGCCTTGTCCGCCGCTTCCCCTCTCGCGTGCCCGTCTATAAGGGTGCGTTTGCGAGCGCCCTCAATGCCTTGGAGAAGAGCATCCCTCGCGCCTTTAGCCTGCCCAAGAAGATCCAGACTCGCTTCGAGGGTGTCAAGGCTGGTGCCGATGGCGACTACGAAGAAGTGACGACGGTTAAAGCAAAGTAAGCATATCATTCTCCTCCTTGATTTCACTTCGTCTCCGCATTGAGCAGCGAAGCCGCCAGGATATCAACAGAGTCCTTCACCCCATTGCATCCGTGACTGACCAAACCCTTTTCTCTCTCTGCAGGAAGCGCACTGGCTATGATGAGCTGCCGGACTTTTTCAAGCAGCGCGAAGACGGTGAGGCGGTGCTGTGTCACGCCTGTCAAAAGGCAGCGACGGAGATTAGGGCCATTATCCCCTGCAGCGCTTGTCCGTTACATTGGCACATTGACTGCCTTGATCCCCCCCTGGCCATGCCTCCGGTCTTGAAGACCTGGCGATGTCCAGCACACGTCGACGACGTGCTGGGAGAGGTGCCCCCTCTGGCGCCAGCGCATCGCTTCCGCAAGCTCAAAGGCGGCCAAGTCATCACACCGGCTCTCAGTCGCGGCCTCAAGAACAACGGTCACATCGAACTCGATTGGGCCGATGAGCCTGAGGAGAAGGACAAGTCGGGCTGGCGTGACCCCGACTCCTTTGGCAGAACATACAGGTTACAGGCCAAGGGGGTCATTCTTGATTTCATCGAGCAGTAAGTACCTTTTCCCTCACTGGTTGTTATTGATCCCTCTGACCGCTTCTGAAGGCTGCGCCATCGCGGTGCTGGATACGGCCCGCGTCAGGACGAACCGCGGTGGTTGTCATACGCGGGCCCACCCCCATCTGCATGCGATGCAGACCGTCCGCTTGCCGGTTCTGCTTATGACCGCAAGGTGAACGAGATGCAAGCGTCCCTGACCCTCTTGGGCCTCAAGCAGAGCCGGTCTGAGAACATTGACCAGCTCACGACTGCTCTTCTGGTAAGGATTCCATGTTCAGACAATGGTAGTCTTCTGTTTGCCCCGTGCACTTCACTGACATATCTTCCTTCCAGTCTGCTGCCGACGACAATGTCCTGGCTCTCATGGCGAAGGGCGATGCGGACAACATCGCCTCTGGCAAGCTGGTTCAGCATGACAAAATGAGCCTCCGTGCTATGCTCGCTCAAATGGACGCCATGGGTACCAGGATTCGCCACCTACTCGGCGACGAAGCCCCGCCAACAGCTTCGATGCCCAAGGCTGCGGATACGGGCTCACCACCCGTTACCGATCCTTCCGGCGTGGACACGTTTCTCCCTGAGAAGACGGAACCATCTGCCCCCGTCACCGAACCGACTCCGCCTTCTACTGTGGATCATGGAGAGGGCACCATGGAACTTGATTGATCAATCGCTACGAGTTGCCAGTTCGACCCTTTTCTCCCCCCTTGGAAAGCCTTGATTGGCCTGAACGTGTGGTGACGAAATGGTATTGCCGGCCTCGATAGACTGTTACGAGCGCCTGGCTGCGACGAAGATGAGCCTTTTTTTGCTCTTTTCAGCTTGAGCCATAGAAGACCTGGTCTTTTTTTTGTCCGGCTCACCAGACAACAAGCATTGATGCGGATGACACTATTTTACACTTGCGTGCTTTTCTACCACGTCTGAAGAATTCTCTTCTTGTTTTTGCGCGTCCCTTTCTGCGAAGAAAAACCAACATGATCCAGGAGTTGGGGAGGTCCATTTGAGAGTTTGCAAAATATCATGACCCGTCCTCTTTTTCTTGCCTTTTTTTTCACGCCTCCGTCCATGTGCGGCTTGGTCTTGGTTCGATTTTGATGTCTGCGTTCATCGCCTCTTTTTTCAATTTTCCACTTTTTCGCTTTCGACATTTTCGTTGCCTTTCCTTGTCTTTTTCTATACGCGAGATTCGAGCATCTACTGCGCGAGGCGGAAGGGGTGACAGAGGGAAGCCGGAAAATGAAAGAATGCGATTTTGTTCATCGGCAGCAGTGGGGGGTAAGGGACGCTTTTTTGTCCGTTCTCACTGTCATGGTCTTCTGCAATACTAGCCTTCCATTGCTGGTTTATGCAGAGATGACTTGACGAGAGCGAACCATTAAGGGGAGAGAGTGTTTCTGTGTTGAGCCCTGGGCGTGAAGGGAAGGCAAAGACCCGGGACAATAACAAGGAAAGAAAAGTATGAGGGGTCTGGTGAGTGAGAGGAAGACCGAGTTTACTCAAAGACAGACAGAGACAAAGAGGTTGCAAACCTTTATAATAATGCATCATGCAACTGTATCATAGCCTGTAAAACATGTTGCGTGTCAATTTCGGTGTTGGGGGAGAAAGATGACTTTGATACATTGAGTGCGAAGTTCCTGGTATGGTGAAATTTTGTTCGTACTCAGCATGCAACTGTGACGACTATGATATTGAGGCAGAAAGTACGAGAAGTCCAAGTCGGATGCAAAGCACGAAAGAGATACAGCTGTATTTCTTATATTGACCTTCAGATAATATACAGTTCCGCACAGCCATTGACCTTTCCATCATCCCTCCCTCCCTTTTGTCGGCCAGTAAACAAGCCAAATCATGAGAAGAAACCATTTTCAAGCAACAAAGAGGAGATGATCAAGGGAATAGATCAACAGCTATACCCGTCTCACTTCTCAATCAGATCCAACCCTTTTACAAATCACTCACGCCGAAGCGAAAAATGAGTATCATCAGGTTTTGATTCGAAGCTTCTTTTTCTCCCACCCTCCCACTTCCACGTTCATCTATAGCCACCGTTCGAACAAGGCATGACAAGAGATAGAAAAGACATCATATAAGGGCCCCTGAGGGGATAAAAAAAAAGAACAGAGGGCAAAGTCTGAAAAGAGTCTTCCAACCTTTGGCCTTTTTTGTTTGTCTTCAGGAAGATGGACAAAAAGCCATCCACAGAACCTCATCCACAGCAGAACGGACACAAGTCGTCCAGCTTGCTACATAGTGAGAGATACTAAATGAGAAGAGTGTCCGTGAAATATAGAAACAAATGAAAAGTAAAATTTGGAACAAGTTCAGAAAGAAAGAGACTATGGTCGCACTAGACATCAGGAGAAACCATTGTCATCTGACAGCACTCCCACAGTATCTTGCATCCATCCGGGCTTTTTGTGTTTCCAGGCACCATCAAGTCCATTCATATCCGTAACCGTCCGTAAATACATGACAGCTGAAGAAGAGCAGGCGAACAAAATGACGTGGTAAATGCCCTCGTCTATCTCTTGGAGGGGGGTGATTTTTGCGGCTCAAACGTGGGAGACCAGCCCAGCACACGCTGCTGCGATTAGGTCTAAACAGAAGAGTTTGAGTCGTCATCGTATACATGAAAAAATCCTCGATGCAGACACCATTGGGCCTCTGCACCTCTAGAGGCAAATATCGTTGAGCCAGTGCTTTGTCTAGACCAGCCCGCTGGAGGCGAACGCTCATGCGTGGGTCTCTATCGAATTCCAATCTTCACCAAACTCCGAGCGTGGCAAGAAACGAAACGTTTCTTGCATCAACTGACCGGCTGACTGCAAAAACAAAGGTATGTAACACGGTAGACCTTGTTTTCTTTTGTGATTGTTTTTGTTTTTTCCCCTTTCTCCTTTGCGTTTCTCCCTCCTTTCGTCATCATCTTTCAGCCATAACAGTACCATCATGAGTCATCGTCATCTCCAAGGAGACGTTGCTCTCTCCGAGAATCCAGCGGCTAGTAGTTGTTGCGGCCCTGTCGGTTTGAAGACGAGGGACGTGCGCGGCCGCGTCTACCATTGCCCTGCTCCTGTTGTTGCATATATCCCATGTTGGGGGGCATGCCTCCCATGTTGCCTCCGTAGGGGTATGCGCCAACCATGCCAAAGCCCGGAGGCGGGCCATAGGGCGGCTGGCCTCCGACGGGCGGTTGCATCGGACCTCCATTGGGCATGTTTGGCTGGCGGTACTGGTCAACGGGCTGACCAGGGTAGCCACCATATCCAGGCTGCATCGGCGGGTATGGGTAAGTCATCGGCGGGTTGCCGCGGGCCATCATGCCCTGAGGATACGGGAGCTGCGGAACGGCCATTGCCGGAGGCATTGGCCCGTTGGGCCCGTTGTACAACATGCCTTGGTTGTAAGGCGGGTACGGGGGAGCGCCAACATCGACATTGTCGCCTCTCTGCTGGGCGTCAAAGTTCGAAACACCGCCAGGGCCGCCGTTGTAAAACGCCTTGTTGGCTTGGCCACCCTGCTGGTTGTGCTGTCCGTTGGCCTGGCGTGAGTTTGGCCTCTGTCGCTGTTCCGCATGGGTGCTGCCGTCTCGGTTCGGCCCAGCTGTCCGGGTGGAGAGGCCGACCTCATCCATGAGCCGCTTGTAGCCTTGGTTTGCCTGTGCCTTGATCCTGACCAGGACATTCTTGACGTTCTCCGTAACGTCGTGCCGCATGGTCTCCTCGAAGAAAGGTGTCGTGAGAACCTTGAAGATGAACGTGGCTCCGCAGGCTTGGTCACTGAGAATAGCCTCGAGGACCTTATCATTGGGAGAGAAGAAGAGTCGCTTCAGGATATTGTCTCGGGCCTCGGTCTCGTTCTTTTGGTTGATCACCTTGAGCACCGTGAGGTAAGCCACCTTGTGGGTGCACAAGGGTACCAGATAGGGGATGAGCCGCGGGCTGAGGACGTGACGACGGTTGGCAAAGGTGCAGGTGTCCAAGAACCAAGTCAGGAGGAGAGCGCCGTTTGCGTTGGTGGCCAGCTGGACGCTGTGCAGCGCAATGGCCGCGGCCAGCATTCTCTGCTGATCCTTGGTTGAGTGGTGGCTCTCCAGGCAGGCCCTCATGGCTCGAGCGCCATAGCGACCCTGAGAGATCTCCCACATGCGGGCGAGCATGGTCTCGAAGATGAAGTCATTGTAAGGGGCACCAAACTTGAGGCATCCCTGCAGGACGTAGTTGCCATACTGGTCGAGGAAGAGAGGGACGGTGTAGGGCCGAAGGCTCTCGACAATAAGGGAGAGCTGGCTGGGCGTCTTGCACACGTCAATGATCTTCTGGGCTGCCCACGTACCGTTCTTGTGAATGCCAATCTCGGCCAGGTGCGGTGCAATCTCGGCGAGCATTGCATCCCTCATCTGGTCAGAAGAGTGGTCAAACAGCTTTTGGACGACTGTGTTGCCAAGATAATCAGACGAAAGCTCGGCAATTTCCGGGAGCATCTCCGTGGCAATGTTCTCAATCTCTGCCTGCGAAAGCATCTGGTTATCGATGCGCTTGCGAATGTCTCTGAGCTTGGGGGCGTCGTGGACCCTCGTGTGCGTTGGCTCTCGGACAGGGGGGATCTCCTCTCTGTAGTCGTCGTACTGGACGGCCGACTGCAGGCTCTGGGAGATGCGAGCCCGATCCTCCTCGGTGGCGCCAAATTCGCCAACAATCTCGAGGATATCCTCCACCATGTCCCGCAGAGGGGGCAGCGTGGGCGTGGTGCTATTGAGCGCTCCAGCAGCAGTCGAGGCGCTCTCCCCAGGCGCAGCGGCCGAGGCTCCCTTTCCATTTTCTTGCGTCTTGCCGAAAGGGTCGGGGCTGGGCGAAGGGAAGGCTTCGTCGTGGCCCGGCGTGTTGGAAGAAGAGGGAGGCTTCGCAAAGTTGATCCGGATGGGACCTGCGCCAGGGAAGATCTCCTTGCCATTCATGCTGGCCTTGGCGGAAACGGCACTCTCGACTCGTTCAAAGTTGACAAACCCACAGTTCTTATGTGTGAGCACACGAGCAGAGAGAACGTGTCCGTGAGACTTGAACATCTCGGTAAGAGTAGAGGTGGTGGTGGACGTGGGAACACCACCGAGCCAAAGGGCGTTGGTAGGTCCATCGAGGAGGCCCTGTTCTTCGGGGTTCAGATGACCGGCATTGCGGCTGTTGGAGCGTCCCAGGTTCATGCCAGCGACGGCCTGCGAGATGTCTTCGTACTCCTTCTCCTCCTGCAGGCGGATCTCCGCTTGAGGCATGGAGGTGGTGACAGCGGCAGGGTTGTTGTTGACATAGGATCCTACCAAGCGGCTTCCTGGCGTATCCAAGACGCCGGCGGTGCGGGCGCGCGGCCGGGTGGCCTGGGTTGCGAAGGCTCGAACGGCCATGTTGTGGTTGTGAATTGCTGCCTGAGTGGCGGCGAGTTGATCCTGCAGCGCGGCATACTGACTGTCTATGGGCAAATCATTCTCGTAGTCGTCCTCGTCGTCGGCATACTTGTCCTTGTTGTTGACGGAGTAAGAGCGGAAGCGACTGGTCTGTCTGGTCATGTCAAACTGGGAAAGGTACGAAGGCGTCGCGAGTTGAGCTCTCGCAGGCTGTGGGGTCTCAGCAAGGCCAAGGTAATCCAACGTTCTCATATGCACATCGGATTCACCGCCGCCCTCGCGGGAGAATTGGGACTGAGCGGGCGAGCTCGGGCCGTTGGAGCCAACGCTGGCAATGCTGGCAAGGGTAGAACCTCGTTCGCGGCCCAGGCCGGAGGGGTTCCAGCTGCTGAAGATGGAGGGACCAAAAGGCGAAGCAGACGTTGGAAGGTTGGCAAAGGGGCTGCGCTGTGGCATAGACCCAGCACGCAGCCGGGAGAGAAGCGTCGAGGTGCCGGCGCCGGTGCTGTTGCTCTCAGGCTGCTCGATGCCGGGAGACGGCGACTTGTTGAAGGGGCTCTGCGCGGGCGTAACACGGGCAGACTTGGCAGGCACCCCAGGTATGGCCAGAAGATTGTTGCCAATCCCCCCAGGGAATCGCGAGGGCACGGTACCAGCGCGAGCACGTCTGGCTGGGGTAATGCTCTCCGGGGTGGGCAGCTGGACAAAGTCCGGGAACCCGTCGGTGGGAGACTCTGGGATGTTCTCTCGGAGAGGAGTCGAGTTTCCGCTCGTCGGCGGGCCTCCCCAGGGATTGATAGGAAGACCCGGGACGCCTTCTTGGGCTTGGATCTCGCGAGCCCTAGAGTCCAAACAAGATTGGTGTTTTGGTTAGCTCGAGCTGTTTTCCAACGCCACAAGGCTTCGGCTCTGCAGCCTCGCAACTTTGCATTGGCTTTTCGGGCTGCTCTAGGGAGATGGAGGCTTGGGAAGGCGGAGCTTTCGAGGGTGCAACGAACCTTTTGGAAAAGAGCCGGCTAGAGGCAGACATCTCGTGCGACGGAGAACCAGCCCCGGATCGCGCGCTGCTGCCCATGATGCCGCTCGAGTTCATGCCGCCGGCGAGGCCAAAGACGGACCTGGACGGAGCGGACAAGGGATCGATTGGGTTGTTTATGGCAGAGGGTGAGTTGGAGCGGTTCTGGCTGGCAGAGTGCGCGGAATAGCCGAGCGCCAAATGGTCGGATCTGGAAGCGGACATTATCGATTATCCAGGTGGCCGCATGGGAATGCGGCGGTGGGAAATTATGAATTGTTTTTTTCCTTTCTTTCTTTTCCTCGATTCGCTCTTGAGAGGATGCACTAGGTATTATTTCTTTTTCGGGTCGTGGAACGCCTCTCGTCTGGCGAGGCTGCGATGAATGGCGGAGCTGGTGCTGGTTCGAGGGCTTGGTGTTGAAGTCAATCGGTCAAGGGCAAAAATAGGCCAAGGTGACGTGGTGGCTTCCACCGAGCAGCGCCGAAAGGGCAACGACAGCAGCCCGAGAGCTATAAAAAGAAAAGATAGGACAAGAGAAGGAAGAAGAGAATGCAGCCGAGGAGCGGCAGACTGGAAGAAGAGAAGAGTGCTGGAGCCTGTATTACAATATGATGCCGCGCAGAAGGAAAAAGACACAGCGTCGTGAAGAAGCAGGAACAGGAACAGGAACAGGGAAGAGGACGAGGAAGCGGGTGGAGGCACAAGAAGGCCCGGGACTGGAGACTTTGAGGTCGGGTGGACTTGGGTGAGGTGCGAGGATTTGCAAGCTGCTCCGCTGGCTCGTGTGCTTTCGTGTGCCGTGCCGTCTGGTGCCTTGTCTGGTGAGGTGAGGGTGCGGAAAGTCGGGCGACCCTGGTCGAAGCTCCAGCGCCTTTTTAGCGAGGAATTGCCGCCGGGGTTTGGTTCTGCGGTGCAGGCAGAGGCCGAGGGACAGCAGAGGGAACAACAGACGACGACGCAGAAGAAGCACTGGAAGAGATGGCGGTTGATGGTACAGGTCGCATTGAAGGCTGGACGGCGCAAGAAAGAACGCTCAGAAGGTGAGGCTGAGGCTGAGGTCGGGATCGCTTGACCAAAGGGGGTTGACAAGACGCAAGTTGCGAGAAGTCGTCGTTGCTTGCTGCTCGCAGCGATTGGTGGTGTGGTCGCTTTTTGGGGTTCGGATGGAGGTGCCGGTACCTGCGGGCGGAGTATCGGCGCTGGTGGGCACAGCCATGGAAGTGTCGAGTTGCTGCACGTTGGCGGCGGGGTGGCTACTTTGCCGCTTCGTACCGACACGAGGACCATCGGTCGGGTGTGAATATCATCTCCATTCGCACGGTCCGGCTACGAACAACCTGGAGCTCTCTTTTGCTATTTCAAGCATGATATCTTACCCTTCAATAAACTTTCTTCAGCATCTGCTCAATTCTAGTACGACTCCCTGATTGAAGCAGTCTAAACTGGGTTGGGTGAGAGGTGAAAGAGACTGAGCACATGGTGGAACCTCGTGGTGAGCCAGCCGCCGCCGCCGCCGCCGCCGCCTCGGTGTCTGCTCAACAATCAAAGTTCACGCATCAACTTGCTTATTCCAGCACAGCGACAATTGGCCCTCTGTCTGGTCTTGCAACCGCATCCTGCGTGCGTCGCCCTACCCCTGAGATGTTGCCGCATCGAGTCTAGCCACCAGCGGAAGCGCTACGAGGAAGAGGGGGGGAAGAGAAAGGCTGCACACACACACACGCACACACACGCACATACCTGAACCGAGAAGATGTGACGAAAGAGAATTTTGGAAAGGCCCTTGAAACACGAGCGCCAGCCCTCGGGGCAAGTGTCGTTACTATTTCTAGCTACCTTGTCATTGCCCTTGAATTGAAACATTGACAGCTCAGGTAGGTATGTGAGGTTGTCGATGTTACTTCTTCGCTGTCATTCGCCGTCTGTCTACGCTACGGCGTGAGAGGTGCTGCTGCTAACTGTCCGCCTCATGCACCCTGCATGTATGGAGGCTGTCTGGTGAGATTCAAACAAGCCAATAGCTTCCCTTTGCTGCACTTTTGTCTCCTTTTTCCCACGCACATTAGTGCCAGCTCTCCGATATTCTGTTTCTTCCGTGCGCCATTCTCCCAACACTTCTATCGGAGTGCGTTATCAGCTGATGACGAAGCAAATAGGTCGAGTCCTCCCAAGCCCACAGAATCCATTCCTCTGTCGACGTGTTGTCGCCGTGGGCTCACTCTCAGCTGCTATGAGCACGACGGAATGCTCACAGGACCTCTGTACCTGATTTCCATCTCACACCTCGACGCTTCCAAGTCTGCCCGCCATCAATGTATATACCAAAACAGAGACAATCCCCTCGAATCCCCCACAAAATCTCAACCACACAAGGACAACATTATACCAACCCGCAGTCGCACAGCCGCATCTGTAGTTGACCTATATCCGTATCTGTAAGTACAACTACTGTATCCCACCGCCAGCTGCAAGGGACGAAAATGCTACAGAAGCACAGACTCATCCGCTGCCGTTTCTACATACCCACTACATGCAATGCTGCTTTTGTCTTCCCGTCGCACGTACTCGTACCACAGACCAGGTATTGTACCTGCACAGAGTACGAGGTCGTTTCCAAACACCGCAAATTTCAAGTTGGTGTCTGAATATAGACAGCAAACAGCCTCACTCTCACATCTTTGAACTCACAACACAAAACAACCCTCAACAACATTCAACGCAAGCCACTTACTCATCTCCATCACCTACTCCAAGGCTTACCTCTCTCGTCCTCCTCCTCACTCCTCACTCCTCACTCCTACAACTGGCACACTGAAGATATCAAAACAACGACTCCCAAAAAAAGCCCAACCCACATTCTCCCACGAGTCATCCCTCCCCGCATCACCCCATTGGCCACTGCTTCCAAAACCTCTCACCATCAACACCTTTGCCGCCAGTGCCCCCCGCCAATGACATCCTCCTACGTGGTTCCGACGAGTGATTTGCCTTGACTGGAGCATTGCTCCGAAACGAAACCTGGACCGGGTCTCTTCTTACATGTACTTGGAAGTGAATAGCAGCCCCTAATGTGTGCGTCAAAAGACGTGTTGATCCATCATTTGATTCATGTGAAAGGGCCAGATCACAGCATAATGACAACTGCCAAGCCAAGTCTTCATCGCAGCACCCGTTTGTTCATTCTCTATCATGTAAATGTACATCTACAAAGCGTGAAGCCGTGGTAGCCACCCCCCTTCGTGATAAATAGTCGTTCAGGAAGTAAACTATTTCCCCGAGACTCGTCTTTTTATCCAAGTCCCTGGAAATCCCCGGATATCCCCGTGGGCCTCGTCTCTCGATTAAAGTCATGCAGATATGTTAAAAAATGGGGGGACCGCGCAAACTCGCAGGCATGCGCAGAACAAGAAGTAAGGTATGTAGAGTAGAGCTCAACCAAAAAAAAAAAAAAAAAAAAAAAAAAAAAAAAAAAAAAACGCCAATGCACCAAAAAGAGAATCATTCAAGGGTTAACACGAGGCCAGCCACCGCTCGTCCAGTAATGCCACAGCAAGGGACGCGGAGGCCATCAACATCCGAAACTTGACAAAAACTCTTCTTCTCTTTTTCTCACTCGTACTCGCGAATGCGGTGTCGTGGCGTTTATTTCGCATTGCGCTTGAAAGCCAAGAGCTCTGCCAGGCTTGCGAGGCCGCTGCCGTGCTGGAGGAAATCATGGGCCAAAAGCTCATCCGCAGACGCTCGGCTCTTGACGTCGACGCAGAGGCAGACGGAGAGGAAGGCCTTGAGCTCCTTGCTGAGCTTCTCGGGCTTCTTCAGGCGGGGTGTTCCGTTGGTGGCGATGAGATAGAGGGCCTTCAACGGCTCTTCGTTCAGATAGGGCGGCTCGGACTCGATCATCTCAATCGCCATGATGCCCAGAGACCAAATGTCGACCTTGGGACCGTATTCTTTCTGCTTGACAACTTCGGGCGCCATCCAGTAGGGCGTTCCGACCATTGTCGCTCTCTTGGACTTGGCCTCCGTCAGCTTGGCACAGAAACCAAAATCAGCTGTACAACAGTTAGCATATCATGTTCTTAGAGACGATACATAGGGGCGTTAGAAAGACATACTGATCTTGACGTTGCCTCGGGCGTCCAGCAGAACATTGTCACTCTTGATATCACGGTGAATAATGCTCTGGGCGTGCAGGTGTTGCAAACCGCGGCAGGTCTACTAATTGTCAGCATTGCCATCAACACAGAGAGCACTTGTGGGCAGAGAGAGCATACCTCGTGGCAAATCGTAGCAATCTGCTCCTCGGATATTGACGGGTTGTTGTCAATGACATCGGTCAAGGCACCTCCTTCCATGAATTCCATCACCACCCAAAGTTCAGCGTTATTGTTTCGGAGGAAGGCATCGAGGAAGTTGACAATGTTCTTGTGGCGGTTGTCCTTCATGACCATGATCTCGTTGACAATCAGCTCCTTTCGGGGCTGGTGAGCGAGGTCCATCTGTTTGATGGCCACCTGCGCCCTGGGACCTTGCTGGCGGAGGAACTCGCGAGCCACGCCCACGGCGGTGTCTTTGATCTTGGCAACATATACCGAGCCAGAGGCACCCTGACCGATCTTCTTCTGCTTGGAGTAGGAGAGGTTGGGGTCTTCTTTGGAAACAGCCTCCTTCAGCTTGGCCATGACCTCGTTCTCGGACATGGTGGACATGCGGACATCCGCCTTGCGCTCGGCAGGAGTCTGCTGCTTGGGGGGTGCCGGCTCGGCTGGCTTGGGCTCGCTCTGTGCCTGGTTCTGGTTGACCTTGGAGACATTGAGAGGCTTGACGGACGCGGGCAGACGGGCAGGTTGTTGCTGGGCTGGCGGCTGCCTTTGCTGGGTCGCCTGGGCGCCATTGGGGGCCCGCGAGCTCGGGCTCTCATTGTGATGCGCCGCTGGAGATCTTGGCGCAGAGCTTGAGCTGGACTGGGGAACAACGGGGGGTCGCCCAGAGCCTGCAGTCGGCGGAGCGGGTGCTGGTCGCTGGGCCTTCAGACCGTTAATCTGCTGGCCAGGCTTCGGCGCCGGAGGAGCCGCCCTAGACGGGTTGAACCGGTCGGCAGCAGATGGGCCGCCGGAGCCACCATAGCCACCGCCGATTTCTTGCTGAGCCATGGGCACCTTGTTCTTGGGCAGAGACGCGTTGTACTCTTCCATCTCGCGGCGCTCTCGCTCCTCCGCCTCGCGCTGCCGCCGTCGCTGTTCTTCTCTGGCGGCATCGGCTGCTGACGTGTAGGTTGGTGACGAGGTCTGCGCCTGCTGTCGCTGCTGCTGCCCGCCAGGGCTGGGACGTCCTTGAGCACCGGGGCTGTACGGGGAGCCGGCGCTGCCGGGATGAGGCGGGCGAGGAGGTGCAACTCCAGCGCCGCCGCCACCCATGCCCATGGGCTTGTTCTGCATTGCTCCCGGCGGCACGCCGCCGCCAAATTGGTTGTCATTCTGCTTGGCCAGATCGGTGGTGTAGAAGTCGAGGACTTCGAAGACGGCCTGGGGATTGCGCTCATAGTCCTCCTTCGTAATGGCGGACGAGTTGAGCAGCTTGGACCATTCCGGCGGCAGGCCGACAAACTCTCCCGTCTGCGGGTCGAAGCCGACGTGGACGGCGTGGGAGAAGTTGGTCGGGTTGCTCACGCCGCCCATGCCGGGGCAGGCGCCGTATATGAAGTCGATCCACTCGTACAGGTCGTCCTCGGACTTGACCTTGATGTGAAGCGCCTTGTTGTTCTGGCCGTCATCGTCACCAGGGCTGTTGGACGAACCGTCGGCCCTTCGCTTGATCTCGAAGATGGTGCCGGCAGCCTCGACTCTGCCGACGTTGACAACGTCCTTGAGAAAGAGGGAGTAGGCCACCTTGCCACCCTCTGTCTTGTGGAAGTCGATGGACTCCTTTCGGAGGATCAAGTACTTGTTCTTCCAAGGTTGGAAAAGGTTCTTGTTTTCCTTGATCGATGCCCATCCCTCCTTCCTGACAGCGACGCCGCCCATTCCGTCCATGTTGTTCGTCTGCTGGCGAGCAATGGGGAGAGATATCGTCGAGCCCGTGTATGTAGACGTCGCGGTGCTGCGGATTGGAGAGATGGCCATGTTGGCCATGCTTCCCGGAAGATTAGGGTTAGGAGTCAAGTTGAGACGCGGTCTGTCGGGAGGCTGGGGTGCAGGGCCGGGGTTCATGAACTGGTTGGCCGAATAAACACTAATGGCAGGTATGAAATCAGCATAAAGTGTGTCGTCGACGGCATGTGTTGACTTGACATTGGGTGCCCGTTCAGCAGCAGGACCGTCGAGGAGAAGCGAGGGCGAGGGCGAGGGGGATGGGGATGGGGGTGTCCCGTCGAAAAGGGTCAAATTGTATAATATACTTATGAAGGGGCTGCTTTTGACTCGAGCGACAGGGTCCTCCTGGGGGGGAGACCGCCTCGCGCAAGAAGCACACCCATCCACAAGCATCTGGCGGTATAGAAGCTCTGGCACCCAACCCCAGCAGTTATTGGGTCGTCATGAGGGGCGGACAGCAGACGTGGGACAAGTAGCCTCTCCCGACTGCCATCTCGCTGGCCATGGCCCTGGACAGACCCAGCGTGCTTATGGAGAATCGGTCGTGCCCGAGACGCTGCGGAAGTGATGTGCAAAACTGACAACGTACCTGTGCTGAGCCATGCTGAATTATATAAAAGACGAAAAAGGGCAGCGGAGAAACGCTTCGGGTATCCTGTTTAATGTTGTCCTTGTCTAAGTCGCTTGTGCGCTCGCTCTTCAATGCAAGCAGGAATACGGCATGTGTTATGAAAGGAAGACGACGGAAGAAACGAGCCTCGCCCCTGGTCTGGTCGGCAGAATAGCGAGTGTATCGAGGATGGATATGCGAGGAACTGGGCCGCTTGCTTTCAATGCTGTCGCCGAAGATAGCGGGGCAGGCAGAGGAGGAGAGATGAAAGTGAGCGTGAAGTGAGGCACAAGTCAAGAAAGACAGGCGGCACTCCGATCGAATGCGCGCGAGAATCGCACAATGACGGTCGGTGGGGATTATCGCGCGCGTGCAGGACGCAGCTCAAGGCGGGCTCTTTTTGGTCAGGGACCAGCTTCCCAGGGCGCCAGGCGGGAATAAGGAAGCGCAGGCGAGGATCGGGGCGCTGGTGGCGTCGACGGGGAATTGGAGTCTCTCCTGTTCCTGGTTGTTTTTCCCTTTCTTTCCTCTGCCGCTTGACGCAGACGAGGCTCCTGTCAAACTACGAAACGCAGAGAAGGGGGGGAAAAAAGGAAGGGGGAAAAAGAAGCGAGGCCGCACGGCGAGAGAAGCGAGGATGGGGTGGGAAGAAGGAGATTTGAGGCGACACGAACAGCTGGGGTCCCTTTGGCTGAGGCGTGCTGCTTTGGGGGCGCGACCACTCAGGAACGAGGCCTGGAGGTACAGGCAGGTACCTTGCCTGCTGTATTTGCGCCAGACGCTACCGCTGCCGCTACAGCGCGCCCTGGCCCAACCTTGGGGCTGCCTCATGGGCCTGTGGCCCCTAGACGGACGGCGGCTGCGGCTGCTGCTAATCTGCAGCTGGCACCCTGTAGAGGTACATTCAATGCTCTTACCGGCCAGGATCTTGGCAACCTGGCGATCCGTGCAGTCAGGGACCGTCACTGCGACTGATTGGGTACATTATGCATCAGGGTCAAGGCTTTCTTGAAGCAATCGGGCACAACTCATAGTAGGTACCTGCTAGTACCACCCACGAATGGGACGGTGTAATAGGTACTCACAAGCTCAGCAACCACACCGCGAGCGTCCCAGGTACTCGTAGCGCTCCCTCCTTGGTGCCCGTACCTTACCGGCGCATGTATCCGGGCTGATGAAGGACATGGAGAAACAGCACCGGTGTGGGGAAGGTCGCGACGAGGCCCAGCGCGGAAGGCCGCACCCGCCACAGCGCAGAGGTCGAGAAAGTGGGCAAGCGGGCTTGTGAGCTAGCAAGTACTACATGTACTAGTACCTGGTAGGGTCCCTCATGGACGAGGGTGGGGTCAGTGCTAAGCAAATGGGAGCCAGAGCAGCTGCTGCAGCTGTGGATTCAATTGCCGCCACCAGTCGAGGTGAGGCGCGAGGAACGTCGACAGAAACCCCTGAGGGTGGTGGTTTGGTGGTGTGCCCGTTTTTTAGGGGATCAAATTCGGGGGTAGTATTATGCTTGGGAGGGGCCTTCCATTCCATGCTCAGAAGGGGCTCCAGGGGCTGGACGTGCTAAGCTGCAGTTAGTTGGAGCCTGTGGCTGCAAGCACCCGAGCCCACTGGTACGTGTACTCGTACTTGAACCTCAATGGAACTAACCTCGCAGCCGCTAGGCCCTAACGCGGTACTGTCGCCCGGGCCTCTCTCACCTGAAATCAGTCCATGTTACAGAAGACGCAGCCGGAGCGGGACGCATGGGACCGGCCAATTGGGACATGGAGGCGAGTTGGTGATGAGGAAAGCACTGGATGACTGAAGGGCCAGTGCTTCTGATCCTGCCAAAATCCTGTATCCAAATGCAGAGGCGTGATGATCAGACATTGATATGTCTATGCCTGTGCTTGTACCCGTACCCAGACAAGCTCACACGGGAGCCGCCAGAAGCGTTTGCCTTCCCCTCGGCTCATGCCTTGATCCCGCAATTTCGCGGGCATCCAAACGACGTCTACAACCCAATCAGCCAGCGACGAAATGCACTGGTTGGAGATGCAACAGCAGGTAACACAAGTATGATTGCTGCCGAGTGCTGGCACATGCTTCGTATCACCAACACGGAGCGCTGCAGATGCCAATAGAACCGCCCTGCAAACACTTTCCAACGGGCAGCCCCGCCTCCTTCACGGATGCCTGCACGCTCTCTTGTGTCTCTAAACTCCAATCTCCATCCAACTTCCATCACCCCCGTGTTTCAAACCGGCCGCCGCAAAGGAAAAAGATCCGCCATCAACACGGGAACATTGAATGTCTATCTCAAACTTCATCTGCCAATCTTTTCCTAGACATTCTTAATCTGCGTTGATCCATGTGATATATTTATATCGTACAGTATTTTACCGCCAGAAAGACACTACTATAAGCATATCAAACCTCAATGGGTATTAATGCGAGAGATGATACGCCCTCGAAACTCAACTTGAAGTGTGACTTTCGCACTTCCAGTCGCATCCACATGCACCCTGTCAGCCCGGAGCGGCTTCTCCTCCTCATTCAACGTTTCATGATATCCCGCTCGGGCTCCGAACAGACGACCTCCTTGGCGCAGGATAACCGCTAACAGACAACGCTTTTGCGCACATGCGCATCCTCCAGACAGGCCATATGGACGCAAAAAGGAAACAATCCTACCGTGACGCAAAGGAGGAAACAAACAACACGTTGCTCCAGGTTGTCAACTCTTCTCCTCGTCCATTCATCCCACTCGATTTCTCAAACTTACTACTAGCAAACTACCTACGTCGAAATAGAACAACGACAGGGGGTAGTTAATCAAAGAAAAGGGGCGGAACCAAACCCAACGAGTCAGCCCGCTCTGATATCCAACCCTTTTTTCTCTTCTTTCTGCTTGTTCATGTCCCCTCCCATTCCCCTCAATCAATGCGACCAATACTGGAAACGAAACTTGATTACGCCCGGCAGGACCCTTTTCGCATCCTACCATGACATTCATTCCCTTTCTTCTCAGCCTCGGTGCCATCAGCTATGATGCCCCTACCTAGTACGTGAAGTGGCAGAATGAGGTACTGCGAATAACTTATGTATGCATGTATGGATGCATAAAGATTCGACAACAGGCTCGCGATGGGGGGGAAGAGGTATCAATTGAGAAAACGTGGTAACATCCTGGTTACTCGATTTGCGTAGCACACGTCTGAATACGCGCGCGCAAACTGAAGAGAATATCAAACTCTCTCAGTATCTGATGACACATGTGAAAAGCCGACCGAGGACGACTAAACCAGCAAACGCATACTGTAATACATCGCTCGTTTGCTACGGAGCTGTAGCGACAGGGATCCATCATCAATCTCTCAATGCACGTATTCCCATCTTAAGCCTAACCATATTGCCAGACGTCAGCCCTCACCACTGCATCATGCAATCTACAGGGTAGTCCGTGAAGTAATTCGTATCGACTACACAGAGCCGCCTTTGTCATCAACATCAAGACGTCGCGGGAAACCATGTAGTACTCTCTTTCTTTTCTACTTCTAGATCTTTGCGTCTGAAGCACCCATATCTTTCTGCACAAATTCCGACTCAACACGTAATTGGATTCTTTTCATGCCTCCAAACACCTCAATCACAATCAATCCGTCTATCGCACGGCAACATCAATCTCCTGTCCCTGAAACTTGGGCAGCTCGGCCTCGATCTGGGCCCAGGTCTTGCTTCCGTCCACGAGCGCCCTGATGGCGTCCAGGATCTTGTCCTCCTCGGCTCGGACCTGGGTGGTCGAGTCACGGTCTCTCAGCGTGAGGGTGCCGTCCTGGAGGGTCTGGAAGTCGACGGTGATGCCGAGGGGGGTGCCGAGCTCGTCGTTTCGGCTGTATCGCTTGCCGATACTGGCGGATGAGTCGTCTACGCGGCTGGAGACGCCGAGGCTTCGCAGCTTCTGAGACAGCTTCCTGACCGTGGGCTTGAACTGCGGGTTGGACGACAGAGGCACCAGGAGAACCTTGGTCGGGGCGACGGGAGGCGGGAAAGACAGGACCTGCAGAGTGAATACTCGTTAGTGAAGGACAAAAACAGGGTAAGGACAGAAAATACGTACACCACGGGCTTCATCACCACCCTCGCTGGCTCGGGTCCAGAAGTTGTGCTCGATGAGAGAGTACAGGATACGGCCGATACCAAACGACGGCTCAATGACGTTGGGCGTGTATTCACGAGTGTTCTCGACCCGCTTGCGGAACTCAATCGCGATGGTGTCTTTGTCAATGACGGCCTTGCCATCGGCAACGCCCTCCACGTCCAAGGTGATCTTGCCAGTCTCGGTCAGCTCCTTGGCCAGCTTCTCGCGCTGCTCCTGCGTGGTAGCCTCCAGGGCCGTCTCCACCGTCTTGGCGTCCTTCTTGAACAGGGGCCCGAACTTCTTCTTCTGGATGTCAATCTGCCACTCCTCAATGACCCTGGGCTCGTCGAGTCGCTCACGGACAATCAGAGGAGCGCCAGTCTTCTTGGCGTGGACCGACAGGTCGTAGGCGCTGCGGTCCGCACAGCCAACGCACTCCACCCAGCCGGACGAGGTCAGCAGCTCGGCGTCCCAGCAGTCGCAGGCGTAGTGGGCCATCTCGTTGGCCATGTGCTGTCGGAAACGCATCTTGGACAGGTCGACGCCAATCTTCTCCATGAAGAGGTGGATGCGGGCCAGGAAGTAGCCGAGCGTCTCGTTGTCGACGACGCCGTCCTTGACGGCCTGGCCAATCGTCATCTTCTTCGTCTCCGTCTTGCCGGACAGCTGGACGTGGCGATCCAGCAGGACCAGCTCGACGTGCTCAACCTCGTGGAAGCGGTGGTGCTTCTTGCCGCCCTCGGGGTCGACAAAGTGCTCAATCTCGGCCATGAGGAACTCTCGCACGCGCAAGAGACCGGCACGGGGCGAGATCTCGTTTCGGTACGACTTTCCGATGGAGGCCGAGGCGAAGGGCATCTGGGACTGGTTGAACTCGAGGAGCTTGGCAAAGTTGAGGAACTGGCCCTGCGCGGTCTCGGGGCGCAGGTAGCCGGGGAGGTTGCTGCTGGGGCCGATGGACGTCTGGAACATGAGGTTGAAGGCCACGGGTTCCGAGGGCAGCACGCCAGTCTCGGGGTTCTTGAGATCGTACTTCTTGATGAGCTCGCCGAGCTCGGGGCCGCCGTAGTTGTCAATCTTGGCAAGCACCTCCTCGTACTCCTGGACGACAGCGTCGTCGAGCTTGACGGCGGCCGCCGACTTGGCCTTCTTCTTCTTCTTGGGATCGACCTCCTTCTCCTCCACCTTCTGGCCACGGGCCTCCTTGTCGCCCTTGAGGCGGGCCTCGAGGATGGCCTCGACGAAGTGGTCGGCTCGCAGGATCTCGCCGTTCTTGGGGTCCTTGCACATCCAGTCGGCGAACTTGTCGACGTGGCCGCTGGTCTTGAGGACGTCGTGGGGGGTCAGGGCCGTGCAGTCCACCTCGAGCATGTCCTCCTCCAGGACGAAGTGCTTCCGCCACAGGTCGACGATGTTGGCCTGCAGGGCGCATCCCGGCGGGCCGTAGTCGTAGAGGCCGCCGACGCCGCCGTAGATCTCGAACGAGGGCGTGTAGAACATGCGCCGCCGCAGCATGGCGTCGAGCACCGCCTTGTCGAGGGGCTGGCCCTTGAGCGTCGTCGCGGACGAAGACATGGCGCCGGTCTTGGGGGGGTTCTGCGGCTTGGAGAGCTGGAATGCGCAGAGCTGGGAGGAGACTGACAGGTTGCGACGGCGCAGCGCTGCAGCAGGTCGAGGTCGAGTCACGCGCGGGACAGATGCGAGTCTGAGGCGGGCGAGAGTGGCTGAAGACGAGAGCAGCAGCTGGATTGGCTTCATCCACCCGGGAGTTGGACGAGGTTTAAGAGAAGAGAGGCTGCGAGTCGTCGAAATCTATGAACTCGGGCCGCACTTCTTTTTTTTTTTTTATTCTGCCTCTGGCGCGGAACTGGTCAAGGTGATGATGGTGGGGTTGAAGCCAGATGGAGGGGAAGAGGCGCAAAAGTTTGTGCGTGTGACTCCCCGCGGTCGAGGCCCACCGGGATTCAACCAGCCAAGCCCGAGATCTTGCAGTGGCCGGTTGACTCTTTTCAGCGCGCCCGGCTTCGGCTGCTCTCCGCTGGAGGCTCGCTAACAACAGCCATTGGGTTTGTAGCAGCGGACTTGGTTATTTTGATTCATACCAATAACCTCATGTCAAGAGGAGGTCATCAAGTCAAATACATGACACGAAAATACATTGGATTCAATTAGAAACCACATTTCACAGCTTTCTCATACCTAGTCTGACCCTCGGCCAGAGCATATGTGACGATGTCTTGCGGTTCAACCTGAGAATGCAGCCATTATCAAACCGAGGCAAAACAAGTCCCATCCACGTAAACGTCAAACTGCATCTATCCAGAACCCAAAAGGCTAAATTCCATGCTTTTCAACCCTCTACCAAGTCGAACATCAATCTATAGGAAACCTCAATCCAGCCTCTCACCCCCCCCCCTCTCTCTAAATGGCAGGCGAGCGCAACTCCCTCGTCGGTGTTGCAGTGCCGCTCTCCCCCCGAAACAGCCCAATATGCGACCTGTGGGCAACATACTCGCTGTCCGCATAGCCCAGTATGCCTCTGATCTCGGTGCTCTGGTGACCCAGGATCCTCGCGATCTCAGGCGCAGCATAGTTGACGAGAGCTCGCCCGACCTCCACGCCCAAGCCCTCCCAGCGCTTTCCATCCGGGCCGGGGGACGAACGCCGGTTGACGACGACAAGTCGGACGACTTCCTGCTGGGCAAAGTTTCCCTCGACGTCAACTACGCCGACCGGCAGCAGGCCAGCCTTGGTGAGGAGCGCCTTGTGGGCGCCTTCATCAATGTACAGGGTGCCGTGAGGGTTGGGTGTATGGAGGAGCCAGAAGTGGCGGTCTCGGATCGGGTCGTTTGAAGCCAGAAATCGAGTGTGCAGTGGTGGCGCTGGCCTCGCGTCCGCAGGCTCCGACTGAGCCATCAGGTTGAGAGCAAGGGATGATGATGATTTCGTAGGCTGATGATGGAGGTAGCGGACAATGCTCAGGACGTTGCCGGGGTTTGACGACCTGGTGATGATTGTCGTCACGCCCGCCGACGTGCCGAGTCTTGCGGCGATGATCTTGGTACTCATGCCGCCGGTACCAAGCGCTGACCCGGCGCTTGAGACTATTTCGACCGTTAGCAACAGATTCATACAAGGGAGTATTAAGAGCACAACATACCATCCGCCTCGAGGGCCGATATGTCCTCGACGATTTCAATGGGCTTCGCATCGGGGTTGCTTCTCGGGTTCTTGTCGTACAAACAGTCAACGTCCGTCATGAGAAACAAGAGATCGGCGTGGATCATGGCCGCCGTAATCGCTGAAAGGGTATCGTTATCGCCAAACTTGATTTCCGAAACTGCAAGTGTATCATTTTCGTTGACAATGGGGATGACTCCCATGTCTAACAGCTCGTTGACTGTGCTCTGAGCATTGAGATATCGGGTTCGCTAAGAATAAAAGGTCAGCTCGAAGACGCTCGTCTCCACGATGGTAGTGGACTGTATCGCACATCCGCAATATCATTCCGTGTAAGCAGAATCTGGGCCACTGGCTGTGCCATATGGGCAAACAGGCTGTCCCAGAGGCTAATCAGCCGGCACTGGCCGATTGCTGCTAATGCCTATGAGATGTTAGAATGACGGAGTCCAGTTCGTTTTAGGTCAGAGTATGCCGTACCTGTAACTGGGCCAGATGCTTGGGACGCTTTGCTACATCCATGCGCCGAAGGCCGACTCCAATGGCTCCGGAAGAGACAATGACCACTCTATGGCCATCTTTTCTTAACTTGACCGCCGTATCCACGATCAATGTGAGGATGGGAAGAAGAGGCTCATGAGTGTTTTCGTCGACAATTGAACTCGTCCCTTTGGTCCATGAGGCGTCAGAGTAATGTCCCGTCTTGCGATGGCTTCCATCCAACTCCAGGCGTCGTACTCACCCAGCTTGATGACAACGGTCAATGGCTTTGGCCTCCTCATGGCCGACACGCCGTCGTCTTGTTGATATAAATGTTAGTGAGATGAGATACGGACAGCTGAAATACGAAAGGCAACACGTCGCGAGCAGAAACCGGAGTGAGAGTGGAAAGCCAACAAGGACGAATGAATATGGAACACTGAGAGAAGAGAGACAAGGAATCAAGGAGCGCGTTGCAATTCAATCAGGACGCGGCTCGGCGTCCCGGCTTTCCAAGCACTGAGACACCATGGATCGATCGACAGAGTAGTGTATGGGCAAGGCCGTGCTTACTCTGAGTAATATCTTCAGACATTTCTGCCAAACCTGCTTCTCCCCCTGTCGTGGACCTGTGCTGTAACCTCGTGAAGGGACTTGGCGCAGCAGGAAGAAGAAATAAAACAATCGATCACTTCATCCCCTTTTTAGTGAGAATGGCAGAATGACAGTGACATGCGCAGGATGTCCGATGATTTTCAGGTCGCCGAGATCGCGGCCCCCTTTGGAGTTTCTTCCAATCAAAGCGCTTGGAACCGAACAAGGTACAGTACTCGTCCCTGTCACTTCGTACCCGTAAGGTAAGCTTGCGATAAGATAAGCCCGGCTCCGCTGAGAGAGAGAAAAAGAGCTCTCACCGCCCTGCGCTTCTGTCAATTCCCGTCGGCAGAATTGTGGACGACGACAAGACTTGGGATGAGGTGAGGCAGCACCATCACATCATCCACCAGCCGCATGAGAAAGCTCTGCCCTTGCCTCACCCAGCAGATCTGACTCGTCTGTCCATGCCGAGATAATTCTACATATCAACCCTTGCAGCATCAATCTCAATCTCAGCTACATACACACACCCACCCAAACCACCACACGCCCTCCCTCCACTCACAGCCATGGCACAAGACGCATCATCACCAACTCCGGCTGCGTCCGCATCCGCATCCTCAACCACCCCCTCAACCGCCGCCGCCGCCCCCAAAGAAGTCGTCAACGACCCCTCCCGAACCGGCTTCGACCCCCAGATGAAGTGGTGGATGAACTACTTCCGCATCCTCTCCGGCCAGATGACCCCCGAGGGCCAGTTCCACTACCGCGAGTGGCGCTACAAGGTCCACGAGCAGCGCGACTGCAAGCGCTGCGAGGACTACCGCGACTGGCTCTTCACCTACTCCCCCGTCGTCCGCTTCCTCTCCGGCAAGATCCAGGACCTCAACGGCAGGCTCGACGCATCAAACGTCCTCTGCCGCAGGTGTCCCGCCCGCCTCGAGGACGACGGCCAGGTGCATCGCCAGTCCGGCGGCTTCAGCCCCAACCACGGCATCTTGATCTGCGCCAACGAGATCAGGGACCGGAAGCATCTTGAGGATACGCTGGCGCATGAGATGGTGCATGCGTGGGACCACTTGAGGTGGAAGGTCGACTGGACGGGTGATAAGGACTTGAAGCATGCGGCGTGCACAGAGGTCAGTACTTTCTAGCAGATGCATTTTTCGAATCAGTACCTTGCCCAACATGGTCACAGGGCTAACATTGCTGAATGTCACAGATCCGCGCATCGATGCTTAGCGGAGAGTGCCGTTGGAGCAGAGAAGCCTTCACCCGCGGACACTGGTCTCTTACCCAGCAGTTCCAAAACTGCGTTCGCTCACGGGCCATCCGCTCAGTCATGGCTCGACCGAGATGCAAAGACGACGTGCAAGCGACAAAAGTGGTCAACGAGGTCTGGGACTCGTGCTTCTCCGACACAAGACCGTTTGACGAGGTGTATAGGTAAAATCCGAATGCTTTGTATTTATAGACCCTATGATGTACGATAAACGTCTAGCCCCAGCGCAGCTCTGCGCGACACTCAGCTTGTATGTAACTCTCAATGTAATTAAAAGATACCCCAAAACGAAAAGGCTAAATTCGACTGACTCGCTGTTTCGCGCCCTGTAAAGACCCCAAAAAGAAAATGAAAGAGACAGGAAAAGGAAACTCCGTCGACTCCTCGTGATCATTTCATCCAATCTCACAAGACCCAATTCCAAAGACCGTTCAACTCCCCAAAACCCAATAGCAGTAACAGTGGACGAAAACAGATCTCGAGTATGTATCCAAGTCGTAATTTAGGAGTACTTCTCGCGGTTGGTGGCTCGCTCTCCTTTGACGCAGTGCTTGATGATCCAAGGATGGCGCTGGACCTCATCAAGAGGGATCCGCTTCTCAGGGTCAAGGACCAGAAGCTGATTTTGCATGTTAGCAAGCTGTTTACCTTCTTGACTTAGCAAAGGGGAAAGTCAGAAACTCACTCTCGAAATGAGATCAGCAGCCTCGGGGCTGACAAACTTGGGAATCTGCATGTCGGCACGGGCAATTCTCCGCTGCGTCATGACAGGCGTATCCTCAAAGGGAGCCTCGCCGACGAGAAACTCGTATGTCAACACTCCCAGGCTCCACAGGTCGACCTTTTCGTTGTAGTAGTTGTCCGAAGAGCCAGGCTTGATCATCTCCGGGGGCAGATAATCGAGGGTGCCGCACAGCGTCTTGCGCCTGCTGTTGGGGGCGTGCACGCTCCAGCCAAAGTCCGAGATCTTGATCTCCCCGTGGATGCCGACGAGAATGTTCTCGGGCTTGATGTCGCGGTGGATGACGTGCTTTCGGTGGAGGTACTGCAGCGCAGAGGCCATCTGGGCGACGTATTGGGCCGCTTTCCACTCGGGGAACTTGGTCTCCTTGCGCAAGTGCTTGTAGAGCTCGCCCTTTCCGGCATATTCGAGGATCAGGAAGACGCGCTTGCTGTCGTGGAAGTGGCCGTAGAGCTGGAGAATGTTTGGATGTCGCAGGTTGCTCTGAATCTCGATTTCGCGGCGGACCTGTTTTTCGACACCGCCTCCGGCCTGCAGCTCGCTCTTGTGCAACACCTTGAGGGCGCAGATAAAGCCGCTGGTGCGCTCCTTGGCGAGGTAGACGCGGCCAAACTTGCCCTTGCCCAGTGGTCGTCCGATTTCGAACATGCCCAGGTGGAATTGCTTGGGCGCTGCGGGCTGCTCAGTAGGGGCTGGCTTGGCCTCTTCGACGTCCTTCTCCTTTTGCTTCTGCTTCTCCCTTTCCTTCTCCCTTTCTCTCTCCTTTTCTCTCAGCCTCTCCCGCTCCCGCTCCCTTTCCCTCTCCTTTCTTGCCTCCCTTTCCTTCTCCTTCTCCTCAAGAGTGACCCGCGACGAGGTAGAAGCGAGAGCCTTTCTGGCGGGCGAGGCAGGGTTGATGGGTCGTCTCGGCGCTGGTGCCGAAGAATAAGTGGCAGCTGAGACTGCGTTGGTCTGCGACTGAAGCGCTACCTTGTAGACGTTTGATCGGGCGGTACTCGCCGCGGAGGTCACCTAAAGCCCGATGTTAGGAGGGTTAGATGGAGTAATGTCAAGACACTGCCGTACCTTGGTTTTGGAGTACAGCTTGGTGGTGCCCTCGCCGAGGTCGTTCTCGTCCTGGACGGACATGGTCTCCAACCGCGTCTCCAGCGTGCGGACAGACATTTTGCTTCGTCTGCTTCTCGAGTCGACTGGCTATGTGATAGCAGCGTTGTGCAATGGCAGTGTCGGCAAAATGCGTGAGCGCTGGATGTTTCGCAGGTGTGTGTAAGTGAGGAGTGAGTGTGTCTGCGAGATGGCTGCTCTTGCGGTAGAGACGGGGGTAAATGCATTATATACCGTGGTAGGCGCCTTACAATTGTTGGTCGGGGTTCGGGTTGCCAGGGTAACGGGCGCCCTGAAGTGCGTGAGTAAGCCACATGCCCTTTGCGTGGATTAGCTAATGCCAGATGTAGATCCTCGGGTGCCAATTGAACGTGAGAGTTCAACCACAAACTGCAACAGCTTCGCTTGCATATGCGAGTTTGTCAAGTTAGAGAAAACACAAATTCAGCCACGGCCGAGATCTATCTACTCTTTGATTTGTTGACAGCTTCAGATTTCATTGTTTACTTGCCGCTTTTGGTATCTTATCCAGTCACCTCGGTGGTCTCAACTCGGCCTAACCCCCACCACAGAGAGAGTAGCGCTTCGCAACTCTAACTTACATACAACCGAGCTTCGTTATCGCCAGCTCTCGAACCTACATCGTCAACCCCCTCTACGCCACCAAACATTCAATTAGTAGAAAGGCTGTTTACCGAACCCTCGCCAGGATCAACCACCACCATGAATCACACAACGCCCCCCAGCGAGCCCTTCTCCTCCCCCTCCGACATCGCCCTCGCCGCAGCGACCTCCTCCCACACGCAGAACCGCTTCCGCATCTCGACCCGCAAGCTCCCCATCTCCAAGTCCGCCGCCATCGACGCCCTCGAGAAGACGCTCGGCATCCCCGTCCCCGAGATGATCTTCGGCGACAACCTCGTCTCCATCACCCACACGCCCTCCAACTGGACCCTCAGCTTCAACACCCGCGACGCCCTCGACGCCGTCGACAAGACGGACAAGCACATGCTGCGCGTCGCCTACGCCCGCGACTGGGAGAGCACGCGAGAAGAGACGACGCAGAACATTAAAGAAGTGGTCAAGCCCTACGACTGGAGCTACTCGACGGCCTACGCCGGGTCCGTCGACGGAGGCGTGGCGTTTGCGCCCACGGAGAAGCAGATCCCCATTGAGCTGCTCAAGCGGCGCGACCCGATTCTGTTCTTTGACGAGGTGGTGCTGTATGAGAGCGAGCTGGACGACAACGGGATATCGCTGTATAGTGCGAAGCTGAGGGTCCACGATAAGCGCATGCTGTTGCTGTGCAGGCTGTTTATGCGCCTGGACAACGTCCTGGTGCGGTTGCGGGATACGAGGATATACGTTGATTTCGAGACGGACGAGGTGCTGCGCGAGTACACGTCCAAGGAGGCCAGCTTCAACGACGTGAAGAATGTGAGTTTCCTTTTGCTTGGTGACTGTTTGACTGCGTACCCATCATGCTGATTGACTTCTGCGATTACAGGCGCTGCGGAGATCGGGAAGGCTACCGGATGATGTGACAGTCGCTCTACGGGATCCCAATGCGCTGGATCCATTCTTGAACGTTGTCGAACACAGAATAGAAGCGGTATCACTGGCAGGGCAGCAGTAATCGGATGAGCGCGGACCATCAAAAAGGAAAGACGAGATAAGAGAGACGGCAATCTAGTCCAATCTAGACGGACGGCGTGGGGGAGCATCGCATATATGAGGCATCAAGGCGTTCTGGTTCTGGTACTGGGTCATGGACCCTAGGATAGATTCTCAACTTTTGATTCATTTTCTGTCATAAGATAAACCGGGGGCATAGAGGCTCCCCAGCAGCTCTCCTTGAAAAAAAAGGGGGAGAGATGATGCAACAAGATACCAGACCATGGATATCAACAATGTTAATACAAATCCATCCATCCATCCAACGAACCAACGAAGCAACCAATCCAGACCAGCGCCACTCCCTCAAAGTTCTTTTCAAACTGTGGGTGAATGCGTGAAATAGAGAAACAACCATGAATACGAGGAAACCAGAGCACATAACTAAAAGCATTTCCAGGCATGACAGTCGAACCAGAAACAAACGTCCCTAACAAAATCATCGCCCATCCTGTGGCGAAGACGGCTCGGCAACCTCCTCAAAATCCAGCTCCCACTGGTCCACTTCCTTGAACTTGTTGCTCGCCTGTTTCAGCTCCTCCGTAGACACAGCATCAGCTGAACCTCTAGCCGCCTCGTCAAACGTGTCATCTGCGAGAGGATTAAACCTGCTCACTCCCTCTTCATCTCCCTCGTCTTCGCTTCCAGTGCCATCGACATCGGCATTCTCCTTGTCTGACGAGTGACGAGATCTGTGTCCGTACGACGTGGGTCTAGATGATGAGGCCGTCCGCTTGCCGCCCCGAGAAGCCGAGCGAGCTTTGGTAGGTGGCCGACCCCTTTTCCGCCTGCGCGCGGTCTGAGTGTCCAGATGAGACAGTTCGTCATCCTCGTGTCCCAATCCTGAAGTGTCGAGCTCTTCGTCGCTCTCCAGGCCCAGCGGATCGCGCGCCTTCTTGTATTTACGCTTGGGCAACAAGCTCGTAAGGTCGGCCGTCGTCATCTTGGGAGACTCCTGCTGGCGCTGCGGCGGCCGCCCGCGGGGCTTGCCAGTCTTGGCCGCGTCGTAGTTGGGGGAGTGTGTCAGTGACGGAGGAGAGGACATGTCTGAGAGGTTTTCGAGGCGTGTGGGAGTTGTGACGGAAGGGCGGCGGCGCTTCTTGGCCAGCGTCCGGATATCGGGCCATACATCTGGGCCTTCTGAGCCGCTGCTCGCTGGCGGGGCTACGATTTCCTCTTGGTTGACCGGCGTGACCGGGCGCGGGGGGAGTCTCGCTGGGAGGTCTCGTGGTAGGGACATTTCTGAGAGTTCCGATTCGCTCGTCTCGTCAATCTGCTCATCCTGGGACAATGGGGGCGCGTCTGGCAATTCAGATACGTCGTGATCGACAGGCTGCCTCGAGGGACCCGGCTCTGTCCGTGACACCTTTCCAGGCCGTCCTCTGCTGCTCTGTTCCGTATCCGGACTCTTGCGCTTTCTCGAATTTGAGGACTCGGCTTCATCTGGTGATGCCGGCTCCTCATCAATGCGGCCCTGTGTTCGACGCCTGTTGTTCAACGGAGTAGATTCAGCCTCCGGCTCAAAGTCATCCTCGCTATCCGCCTCCGAATCCGCGACCGTCAAAGGCTCCTGCAGAGGTATCCTGCTCGCCCCAAGAATACTCGGCTCCCGCGCGCGCCTCTTGAAAAGCCCAAGATTGAACGATGAGCCAACCCTCGGGGTATTCCCAGTGCGACTGCTGGGTCGGATCGGGGGATCGTTTCTGCCAACAAAACTAGATCGTCGCGACTGAGAGCGCAGCGCGCTATATGACATATTTGAAACATCGCCAGAGAGCGCCGAGCCGGGGACGCTACCCTCCGCAAAGCTGTCGTCCAAGTCGCCGAAAACGCTGTCGCCCAGATCCAGCCCGCTCGTGTCTCGTTGGTTGCGTCCGGGTGTTGTCGTCGCCGCCGCGGTAAAGCGCCCGAGCTCTATAGAGCTCCGCGAGCTTGCGCGCGTTGCCCTCACGGCGCTCGTCATGGCGGCATCTTCGTTGGCGAGCGCCTCGTCGTCGGAGCGGTTGGCCGTCTGGATGGTGTCTTTTTCGTTGATGCTGGGCCGTGCAACAGCGGGCGGATTCTTCCTCGGGCGTCCTCTGGGGCGTCCCCTTGTCTCTGGTTTCTGTTCGACTGTGGTGCTGGGGCTGCTGCTTGGAGGCGGCGCGGCGGCAGCTCTGGCTGCTCGAGCTGCACCACCGCGTCCTCTCCGGGGTCGCGGCATTGCAGACAGGCAGAGAGAAGTGCTGACGGGAGAATGAACGCTGTAGTTGGGTGGTGAAACTTGACGAGAGACGCTCACGGCAGATTTGTCGCTTTCTTGTTTCTCGTGTTGTCTGATATCACGTCCAAAGCGAACGGAAACGAAGAAAGGATGCTTTACTGCTATGGCGATACCATGATGTGGGTTGGGGCGATAGTGTCGGAAAGTGAGGGTTGAATTTAGCTTAAAGTCTTGACGCGTCCTGACGCGGGTGGTAAGTGGATGATTCGCGAGGCTGCAGCTTGGGTGGGGCACTGCTCGCGAAATAAACTAAAGTGACGTTTTTGGAATTTCAGCCTCGCCGGCTTAGTCAGGCCTACTGCAGTCGGGCGCTCTACCAACGATGAACTCGAACACGTCCGCAGTTGAGCTTGTTCCATTCCCTTGTTTCATATTGAAGATATGCATTTGTATCGTGAAAGTCTAAACGCCTGAAGCTTCTCGACCCGTTCTCTTGAGTCAGTTGTCCATATATGTTGTACACGGCCCAAACCAGCCAGTTCCTTTTCATCGTCTTTATCGTCATGATCAGATGCCAAAATACTAATACAAAAAAGGTCTACTCATGATCCCGCTCGTCCGTCTAGATAAGCGCTTGACCCATAAACATGCTCTTCTTCACATCAGCAACAACATCCCTCCTGTCATCGTTGCCCACAAGCACAATGCCTCTTCCTCGTCGGCCCATTCTTCCAGCACGTCCCAGACGGTGGATAAAGTCAATCGTAGTATGAGGAACGTCGTACAGAATGACGTGTCGAACAGCGAGAGTATCGATGCCTCTGGACGCCAGATCAGTCACCACCAGGACCTTGACGTTTGCCAGTGATCGCTTCCGTGAGGGGTTGGGAGGGGCAATGATGCGCAACGGCTCGGGAGTGGTAAACGTCTTGAGGGTCTCGCCATGGCGCTTCTCGGGAGTGTCTCTGTGAAGGGCTTGAGCATCGATACCCTTTGAGCGAAGATATTCGGCGACTTGTTCCGTCTTCTCTCGCTCGTTGACGAATACAATGATGCGGCGGACGTCGATTTCGTCCTTCAAGAGGTTTTCGTGCTGCGAGGCTTCTCGTCCGATCGTGTAGATTGCGTCGGCACAGGCAAGGTCTTTGTTGTTGCGGTAGGGATCCTTGGAGACGTCGATGACGCCGAGCTGGACACGTCGCGGGATGGCATGCAGGTTTGGGGTCGTGATTCTGACCATCTTGGGATAATTGGTGGCCAGGTAGTTGTTGAGTTTTCTCGGAATCGTTGCCGAGCAGCAAATGAGCTGCTTCATGGACGGCGATGCGCGCTCAACGATGCTCGAGGTCACGGCAGAAAAGCTTCGATCGAAAAGCGAATCGGCTTCGTCAATGATGACATGGGAGACTCGCGAAAGGATGTTGGGATCTGAATCTGCAATCGAAGCTAGCAGATGAGGTGTCGAGATGACGAGATCAAGTCCCTTCGGCCCGTACAGGTTGCGCTGAATCTGCTGAGGCTTCAGGTTCGATGACAGTATTTCCGTCTTGAACTTGACCGCGTGCGACAGCTTTTTGGCCACCAGCCCTACCTGGTGAGCCAGCTCGGCCGTCGGTACCAGCACGACGACCTTGGGCCTGGCCATGGTGGGATGAGGCTCCTCGAAAGGCTTTCCTTTGAAATCCGCGGCCTTTTGGCGTTCCTTCTCGATCGCAGCCCTCTCCTTGTAGGCCTGGATGTCCGGATCCTCGGCCTCGGCCCTCTTCAGCGCATCAATGGCCGGCAGCAGGTAGGCGAGCGTTTTGCCCGATCCAGTCTCTGCCGCCAACAAGAATGACGACTGCCTCTCCTGTTGTTGAGTCCTTCGCTCTTCCGGCTCCTTTTGCCCCAGCAGGGCGGGGATCGCCAGCCGCTGCACCGGTGTCGGACGAATGTCCACCATTTTTGCGAAAACCTCGTCGACAACAGCCGTCTTGAGCGCAGGAAGAAGGTCAAACTGGTCAAACGACTCGAAGCTCTGCATCTTCTCCTTTAGTGACGTGCGCTTGCTGTACGAGACCGACTCCAGTGCCCGCTGCATCTTGAGCGCCTTTCGATCGTTCGGCGGCCGTCGTCTGCCGTCGTCTCGGGAGTCCTTGCGATCGACCGACCGAGCCCTTGCCGCCGCCCGGCTGGGGTCGACGTTGGCCACTGTCCGGTTCATGCCCGCAAAGGGGCCTGCGAGCCTCTCGCGGCGCGGCTTGCGGTCATCTCGGCCCAGACGGGGGGTTTTGTGGACTTGGTCGGCGAGGATCATGCGCGAGGGTCTGTCTCTGGCTCGCTGCGTGAGGGAGCGCTGGCCCAGACATGGCTGTGGCTGCACCGTCGGGAGTATTGAAGAGTTCAGTGAGGGCTGTAGGAGAGGGCGAGTTCGGATCGTGTGGACGCAGCGTAAGCAGACCGAGTTTGCGGCTGCGCGACGCATATTGAAAGATGTCGGCGTGGTAATTGATGATTCGTGTTGACGGAGGAGGATGCAGAAGCTTTGCAACAACTTTTTTTTTCTTTATCTCACTGATGATCGCTGCTTATCGGCGCGGGTCGCATCGGCAGTGCTAGCGTCGGCCCCGTCGATGAGCGGCACTTTGGCACTTTTTGGGGCCCGTCTTCACGACCTCAAGACGGAAAGGCGCAAGTTGATCTTTTTATTTCGAGTAAGTTCCATTAATTGCCTTTGATGGATTATAGTGTGATGGATTTCCTCGCATCAGAAAGGGCCCAATAGAAGAATCATTTGGTGTTGAGAACCCATGGTGGAATAGGGAGGCTAGGGTGCAGCCGTATTCGACACCAGTATCAATTGTATAGCACATATTCTTTCATTGTGAATCATTGGCTACAAAGCATAGTATAGAAGAGAACTTTATAGATATAAGAGAAATATAGATGAGAAAATGAGGAATGCCACTGGGAAGTGGCTGCTTGCAAAGGAAAGGGTAAAAGGAGAAAAAAAGAAAGATGCATCCTGTGTACGGAGACCGGCATCATGCCTCGCCCTCCATGTCCTGCTTTCCCATTTTATAGGCTCGATCCGAATTGCGTAATCGCATCACCCGTGCTTTTCCATGTCCTAAGCTCCTTTCATCATGAGATGTTCGCCTTGCTCAATCACGGGACTCTTAGCTCGACCAAAGCCGGTACCATTCTTCATGTAACTGCCCGTGGCCACAGGATGGGAGCCCTCCTCGGGGCCCGGAGTTTTGGGCTCTTCGGCAATGGAGCCCAGTGAGACAAGAGACCTGTTGCGATTGCTGCCAGTTGACATGCGGTTCTCTCGCCGTCTTGATGTGACTGGGCTGAGAGAACCTGCTGATAGGAGGCTGTCGTCAGAATCCACGCTAATCCTTCTTGCGTCGAGACGAGGGGACGCTTGTGAATCATCAGCGATGGCTTGGTCCTCTGCCAGGCTAGACTGGATCTTGCGCAGAGTGCTGAAGATGGCCGTCTTTTCACACGGAAACGCCTCAATGGTAGGATCGTTGATGTCCACTTCGTCAATGTTGTACTCGTCGAACCTCGACGACTTCGATTCCCGCCTCAATTTATCATCATCAAGAGCTTCGTGATCCAAGGCATCATCCACAAAGTTGTAAGCACCGAAACACTCGTGGGCAAACAACGGGGTTTTCAGTTCATCGTCAATCTCGCTCTCTCCGCCGGACCTGCTGATTGGAGGGGTAGAGTCGTCTTGCTATGCCGCCTGTTAGAATGTTACCGACTTGGAAAAAATATAAAAAGAAGAAGGGAAAGAACAGGGGCAAAGAGTTTCGTCATACCTCGTCGAGTTTTGCAGCTGTATCCGCCACTTCGGCTGCAACCGAAGCCACTTGTTCGATGGGGGTTGAGGTCCGTCTTTGCTCTTCCCCTTTGAGCGTGGGCACGTAGCTCTTGGGCATTTTCAGGACGTTGTTACGGTTGCCCATTGCGTCCGTGGCTGAAGGAGCGTCAAAAGTCAGATGAATACCCGTGATGAAGACGATGATGTTGATGGTGATGGTGATGGTGATGGTGATGGTGAAGAAGATGATGATAATGATAATGATGATGATGCTGATGCTGATGCTGATAATGATGCAAGATGGTAACGGGGCAACTCACCGATGGCTCTATTCTCATCGACTATCCAGGGTCCTTCTTTGCCAGCCCTGAACTTGAACTGATACTCCCTGCCAGGCTCGCCGAGAACGCGCGACTCGAAGAAGTATTCGCCTCCGTCCTTGCGAGAGAAGTCCATCTCCTGGAGACCCCATTCCAGAGACTCAAAGTCGCCAGCCAGGAACACGGGGGGCTCGGTTCCGGGGCGGTGGAACGTAACGGTATAAGGAACGGCGGTTGACGACATGGCGATGGTTGGAGAAGCGAGGCGACACACGGTGGGGGTCTGTAGAGATGAGGAGCTTCGCAGTATGCAGTACTTGGTACTTTGACACCCGCGCCAGCTGCGGTGTTCCAATTGAGAACCTTGAAGCTCGGCAAGGGGGGGTGAGCAGTTATGCGCTGCAGGATTCAAGGCACCGCGCCACTGATTCAGTGGTAATGATAGAAGGTGTGTTTGTTTCTTGCTGCTCTTCCTCTCCTTGCATATGGCAGAAGTTGGAAAAAACAAGGGGTCGATGGGCTGATCAGCCTCTTCTTATGCGGGGTTCAGGTTCGAGTTTCTGTTTCCTTCGCCAGGCGAAAGGCCAAGCTTCCAGAGGGATCAAGCTTTGGGGACGGTAGGGATGGCTTGGATTGGTTACCGGGCCGTGGACGCCGGATCATTGGCTGAGGCAGAGGCTACGGGCAGCTGCCTAGCAGTTCCCTGTTGGAGAGAACCGGGAGAGAACCGGGAGACAGGCGGCGATGGAGGGCGGCTCTGGATCCCGAGCGGCTCATAGAATCGTCATGGCTGGCGCGTGGCACCTGGCAGTGACGTGGGCGTCGCGTAAGGCGTTCGCGGACTCGTACGACCTAACGGCAAGGCGAGCCTCTGAGCGAAGTTGAGCGAGCGGTTGGTCTGATATTGGGGGGGAAGAGGAGCGGCATTGCTGGACGCTTTTGCAAGAGGTATTTATTTCGCCCATCTGCTTCGGTTTCTAGTCACGCAATGCAATGCAGCGTTTCCGTGAGGTAACAGGCCGGGTAAAGCAAGCTTGTCGAGAGGATGCCTGCAAGAATCGCAGAGGTCTTGGATACGACGCATTGCTCCGTCGCTCTGCGGCAAAACAGCCACGGCTCCAGGTTCCCTGGACAAGGCGGGACGCTGCAGGCGGTACCTCGGCGCAGGTACTGCCCGGGTAGGTCTAGCGGTGATATCATGGATTTGGGGTCAGGCCAATCAGAGACGCTGAACGCCGTGCGGAGAAGCTGGTGCTAGAATCGCTTAGCCTGATGGTTATTATTCGATGGGTCCTCATCAGGTGGGCAGCTGGAAGATTCGCTTGCAAAAGCATATTTTGAGGAGACTCCGTTCGGCATTGCCAACATTATGTAATGCCATGTCGTCGATGTTCCTGCAGGGGACGATGGATTGTAACGGCTGGGCTTTCATCACAGGGGCCATTACTGTAGAAACTGGTGATAGTGAATTGCTCCAGCTATAAGCGCATACCAAGTACATACGATCCTCTTTGTCTGATACTCTCAGAGTCGGATCTTGTTTCAGTGTAACGAGACGCGACGTCATTTGTCATCCATCGTCGGGTCCTTCGCACCTACCCTTGTAGTGAACCGCTGTGGGCGGCACCTGCTAGCCCGAACTGGGGAGCAACCTCCAAAAATACCACGCCAAAATACGTATTCCGACCTCATTTTTTCTTTCCTTGCCGTGTATTGCTGTCCTACGCTGTCCCCAACACAACTGCGCCTCTATTTGATCTGATAGGCATACAAGCGACATCTTCTTCATCTGCGCCTATTGCGATTCGCAAAGCCTCGGCTATGTCGATTCCCCCGCAGCTCATCCGGGTCAAGCGCAAACGGGACGACGAGTCTCCCGTCACTTTCCTCCGTCAGTACGCCCATTGTCTTCGACGTCTTCACTGCACCGCTTCTCTGACACCGCCTAGAGCTCGATGAAGGGGCCAAGCGCCATCGCAGCGACCGCAATTGGGTTTATCAGCGACGAGAGTCCCAGGCCGCACCTCTAAGTCCAGCCATCAGCCGCAGCGATGGCCAACCCGTCATCCACGTCTCGCAACCCGAAGAGCGTCCCTCGCCGATAAAGAACCGCAGCGATGGCCAAACTCCAGGCTCAACAAGCGATATCCAGGAAACCGCAAAACGATCTGCCGATGGCCAGCTTCCCGAGCAGCGCAAGTTTCATGTTTCCCGGGCGATGCTGGCGCAGGCGTCTGCCGCCCAAGGACCGACCAGCTCTGGCATCTCGAAGCAGGTGCGGCATGGACCAACGATATTCATCGAGCGTACGGGCCGTAAGAAGATTGTTCCAAGATCCTCGCGACAGAGTCTCGTCATCAGAGATGCCAAGGCAATCGTTACACAGGGCCACCCTCAGGATGTGGCCACCTCCGACGAGCATGCCGAGCAGAGACACCTCAAGAAACCTGGCGTCGCAAAGCGACGGGATCCTTCCCAGGAACCGCCAGCCCGTCATCCTCTCCCACAGTCGCTCATCAACCGCCATACCGACGACATGGACAAGATCACCGCCGACATGAATCAGTGGGTACTGGACGAGATTGGTGCAAACTTACAGGCCATGGAGGTCGAGAAGAAGCAGGCGGAGAAGCCCAGATTCAGGCCCAAGGCTCCCGAAAAGAGATATCAGGAGCGCCATCCGGCTGTTGCTGCAGCTTCAGATAGCCCGGCTGGTGAGACGGCAGATACCCCCATGGCTGATGCGAGCGAGGAAGAAGGGGAAGATGCGGACTGGATCATCGAGGAGTACGTGCGCATTCCTGCTCACGCCATGGGCGTCAATGTGCTACCCTCTGATGTCGGCCTCCTGGTTTTGGATGGAGAAGAAGAGAACATGCTCTTTTACGGGTCGCCTCAAGATGAAGATGATGAGTATGCTGAAGATGATGAGGACGAAAATGGTAAGCCACCGCCATGCAAGACATTGATCCACCTGAGACAAAGCCTCACCACATTGACTCTTGGCACCAGCGGAAAATTACTACACGGCAGATTACCCAGAGGATGAAGTAGATACCGAGGACGAGTACGACCGCCACGCCTACATGTACCGCAACGCCAACGCTTCAGACGAAGAAGAATTCGATGACGACGAATATGACAGCGATGAGATTGTCATGGAAGGGGAGGACGACGACGACGATGACGCAAGGATGGACCGTATTCGAGAATTCATGCAACGCAACGCCGCCCTTCGATAGGCTGAGATAAGACTTCGGCTGTCTCTTTCGTCTGTTCCTTCAGCACCGCAGATTGACAACACGCCATCCGGCACACCCCCCTGTTTCTCTGCCTTTCCTTCGTTCGCAGCCACCTGCCGGTATCAAATCAAACGCTGCCGAGCATCGTCATCATCTTCGTCATTAATATCATGATGATCAACATTCCGCTCAAAAGCTTGCTGCCTCCCAGGATGTGGCCCCTCACCTCCTCCTTGAACTCACAAACATGCAACGGGGCCGTGTAACAGCCGCCTATCATCACTACACACGAGCCTTCCAACATGGCACCCCTAAACTCTCCATGTGACGCGGCTGCGGTTTGTTTGCCTCTCTCTCTCTTCATGGCTCGGCAGCGAAGAAACGTGATGGGATTCGATATGATGTACGCGCATAACGCGGAGTGCCTGCTACGACCCTAGACCAATTGGAACCGCTGTCGTACACATATATGCCATATATGTGATGTACGTGTACGAAGCACGTTGTGTACGTCTGTATGTGTTGGGCGACACATTCCTGCACGCCCCCTGGCCACCCGTTTTCGACACGCTTTGTGTGCTCACCGCTCCGCAACTCTTCCTCCTGCTGCTTGCTCTCTCCGGATGGTTGGTCCTCACGGAAAGGCTTTGAAGGGCGTGGCGGAAGAAAGAAAAAACGAATTCAGCAAGCGCCAGGCTCTCTCTTGGACTCTTTGCTGTTGGGTCGAGGCTAGATACATGCCTATGCAGAAGTTCGCCCCCCCTCCTTCCCCAGCCCTTGTTTGGTCAACAACAAGAGAGTCGATACCACGACATAACACACCCCCGCCGGGACTTTTCACATGTGGAGGCTACCATTGCGAATCACTGACCATCCAGAGGCAAACAAACAAGTTCAGTCCAATCCACGTATCTCGTTTGTGTTTTTGTCTGGTCATTCCTTCGCAGGAACTGAGTTTGCCTGCTCTCCCATCCTATGGGAAAGGGGAAAACCGCGTTAGTCACGGCCAATACCTACAGGAAACCCAGCGGGCAACGAAAGAGGCGGAGAGGAGATTCCGGGAGTCACATGCCCGCTGCCGGCACCCTTTGTCAAAGAAAAGAGAGAAGGGGGAGAGAGAGGGGCGTTTAACGAAGTACGGCCGAATCTGCCGCGTTCGCACAAGGAAAGAAGAAAGCTGGGTCATTTTGGGCTTCTGGCTGCTGGTGGCCTCCAATGCTGTGAGACGCAAGGGATAGCTCTTTGCGAGACGCGTCCAAAGCAGGGCAACCCAAATAGAAGAAACTAGAGTTGTACAAAACTCCAGACGAGAGGAAAAAAGGAGGACTGTGGTGCGCTCACACAGATGCTAGACGACTACAACGTAGAAATGCAGTAGAACCATGCGTGGCCAAGGACAGACGAAGCATTCGAGTAAAAATACCAATGGATATTCAGCGTGAAAAGTAAATATAACAAGAGTTTCATTGTATCTTGGCAATTCTTTTGCTCATACGCATGTACCCCATCCAAGAGTAAGCCGATCCAATCAACAAATAACCAATTTTTCATGCCCTCGCCCAGCCATAAGCATCATGACCTCCTCATTAAAGGCCGTAGATATGTGCAGGAAAAGGAAGAAGAAAACGCAATGGCAAGGCTCGCCAGCCCTGATAAGAAACAAAAAGCAAAAGGCAGTAGCAGGAGCAAGCAATAAATACTAATAGTACATGGCGAGAATATATAAATGAAAAAGAACAACAAGACTGGTTGCAGAGCAACGAGATGATGATCGAAAAGAAGAAGAAGAAAAGAAGAAACAAAGCAAACCTCAGGATGCAAAAGAACGCTCTCCTCCAATGCTTGATGCTTGAACCCGTTGCCTTGAGTGAAGCACAAAGACTTCGACTTGGACAATAAAAGAAAAAAAAAAAAAAGAATTAAAAGAAAAAAAAGTCGTATATGAGTCGTGTCGTAAAAGACGGCCGTAGCCAGTCAACGCAAGGAGAAGAAGGCATGTAACGAATGGTGGCCGTCCCCGCGAGGGAGAACGCTTCGTAGTACACAACCACGCTTTTTCTTCCCAACGAGGGAGAACTTGAGACAGCTTTCTTGTCTCTCTCCAGAGCGGCTCCTCTCCTCATTCAAGAGTGTATAGGTTGAAGAAGGCCAGTCGCTCACATCTTGAGGCGCCTCTGCTCCTTTCTCCTTCGTCGCTCCCTGCGTTCTCGGAGCTGATGAAGGCGCTTCTTAGCTACAGGGGAGAAGACGGTCAGCATATGTTGCAAATCTATGGGAGCTTTGATGTAAATGAGACTCACCCCAGTCCATGCACTTCATCTTTGTTTCGTCGTCTACCCAATCGTAAAAGACGGCTCTGTCGGGGTACCGCTGGGCAAGGCCCATCGGCTCCATCGGCCGGTCCTGGCTATCCCTCTCACGGCACTTGATGCTTACATGCCTCGGCTCCAAGTCATCGTCATTGTCAAAGATGAGGTTGCCATCTCTATCCCAGACAGGGATGCGCTGGTTCATACGGTAGTACCAGGCCTGAAGGCCTTGAACAGTCCTTTCAGGCGTGCGGCCGAACCTGTCTGCGAACTCCTGCTTGATTCGTTGCCACTTGAGCTTCCTGTCGTGCCAGGCGTAGATGATAAAGTCACCCTCTTCTTGAGTGTACTTTTGGTTGATGTGCCGCCCTTCGCTATCGGGAGGCGGGCTGGGGTAGCCGTCTAGCCTTGAAGGGCAGAAGTCGCTGCTGATGGCGTAGTTCGGGTACGTGGGCTCATGGATTGAGAAGGCCAGCATCGATGGTAGCGGGTGGGGGAGTATGGAGCCACGGCGAAGGCTGGAGAGAGGCGAGGGGGGTGGGAGACTGGAGAGAGGCGAGGGAGGAGTCCAAGAGCGTGTTGATCCATACGATCGTGCGATGGCGTCCACGCCTTGGTCGAACTCCCTGAGGCTTGGCAGCTTGATGGGAGGCGGGTTGGAGTATGAGTTGAGGCGAGTCACACGAGGCAGCGGTGAGCACTCCCGGGAGATGTTACTTGACGAAGATGAGAAAGATCCTAATGGAATACGTTAGCTGTCCGATGTCGACTACTCTTGCGGGCTCAAGATCGTCGATAGACGAGCCCGACGGCCGAGGAGTAGCACATACCCTCTGGCTTGACGATGGGACTCGCTGAGGCTGAGTCAGGAGGGGTTTGGGGGTGGAGGAGAGATCTTGGAACTGAAGACAGGTAGTCGGTAGACAGCTTCCTAGAGAAGAGTCCCTCTCTGTTCGTCATGCCCGCGATGCCCAGCATGTTGGCTGTGACCGGAGAGGAGCCACGGCTCTCGTGAACGTCTTGCAAAGGGAACATGTTCCAGAATGACTCTCGAGTAAGGCGTATAAGACAGCAGCGAAAACAGTGGGTGAGCTCCTTGGGTACCGGAGGGCTGTCTCTGAAGACAATGGTTGAATCGATAGAGGGCTGCAGTTAAGACACAGAGTCCCAGGTTGGATGAGAGGGAGAGTACCAGCAGGTAGATGTCCGCAGTAACGAGGGATATGGGCTGTGACAGAAGGGTAGGTGAACAGGTCTTGCGTGAGAAGGGAAAGAGTGGATAGGTTCGAGGACAACAATGAGTGAGGGTCGACACGAGGGTCACGGTCTTCTTGTACTTGCTGCGCTTTGCCATGGAGTGCGTTGAGACCCTGGGGGATCAGGCCTGTGCCACGGCCCTCCAACAAGGCGGCGCTTTGCTACTGCCATGACCAATGACTGGACCGGTCGGTGATGGGCTCCAGTGAGGGCGGTACAAGTCACTCCCACTCCTCTCGTCTTGGAGGGGAGGGTCTCGTCGTGTCCGCCCTGTTCTCAACCCTGCACACGAGACAACGCCCAACACACAAGGTATGCCCTGTTGCAGTGGATCACCGCAGTCGATAAAAAAGAAAGAAAAAGAAAAAGGCGGTACATCTAAACCTGCGGCGGTTTGAGAGGACCAGGGTGCCAAAATTGGCACCACCTGGGGGGGCTCTCCATCAGAGGCGGCTTTGGATCCGCCTATGCTCTGCAGGGTGAAGCTGTCTTGCAAGGACCCCGAAAGTCTCGGGGAGATTTGCTTCCTACAACAGATGCGGCGTGGCAACATGAACCAATGCGCCTCTAAGGCAAGGCTAGTGCCGAAGGGCTGAGCTGGGGTGGTGAACCAAGGGGCATGACAATAGGTAAAGAGATGAGAGACCTGCGTGAGAAAGATTGAGAGGGCCGTACGAGAATGCACGATTCCCACCGATGGCCAAACTCATCGGGCGGTTATGATCGAACCGCCGTGCTACCAGAGAAGAAACGAAAGAGCCATTCCGACAGGTGTCTCCTCAGCTAAGGTATGTAAGCCACCTGTCTTGGTATCGAGATGGCGTGTTTCCCTTAATTTCGTCCTCCAATGGCGAAGATTCCGGCACGACGCATGGACAGACTGTGGATATTGTTAGGGATCAGAGGAGGGCCCAGGTGGCATTGAAGAGATCTCCCAATAGCACCACCATGATGTTGAGCATATCCACAGCTGTTGGTCGTTGTGCACGGTAGCAGCCATCAAAGGTAGCAAGCAGGTGGTGCGAGACGGATCCTCGCCACGAGGCGCCACCCGCACGAAAAGTATGCAGTATCAGGACTGCGTCAATACCTCTTTGGGCACTCGCACCCCATGCCTCATCGGAAGTATTTCTTCGGTGGCCGTGTAAGTGAGGTCGTAGCACAGATACGGCCATCATCTCGTCCAGGGAGGCTGCATTCAGATGCCGGCTTGCCACTAAGCTGGGGGATTTGCACCAAGATTGACAGCAATCTGCTGCGTGGACCAACAACATGGCTTTGGGCACGTTCACATATACACACAGTGTCAGACGATGAGCTCTGGTCACGGCTTACATGCTTGTGCGAAGCATGTAGGCCAAAGGAAGTCAACCCGGGAGGTCGGAAATGCGATGGAGACGGCTTCTTTTCCAGAGACGCAAGAACACGACAGCCCAAACCAAGCTGGACTCCGTGATGATACAGGCTGTCTGCATAAGTTTGCAGCTCAAAGACCAGTCTAGACGGTGGCGACCAGCTCACGCAGAGAATAAGCAACATTCGAGACCTAGGATTCACATATCTAATTGGGCAACAGCTTGCCAACATCTGGCAAGCAGCTGAGGCGTGACAGCTGGTCGAGTCGGGCGTCGATGCCAGGCGGCTTTGCATAAGGATTCTGGACGATGGAGGGCAGGAGGGCCAGGGGAGCAGGTCCAGGTTCGACGTGGCTGATCCGGGGCCGGTAAAGGGAAGGCCGAGCAAGATCTGAGAAGTGACCTGCTGCCGCTCCCTTAGGGGGGGGCGTTTATCACGACCAAGTCAGTGGTGAGCTGCCAGCAGCTGGACGCAAATGTGCCACTTCCGAGTCTCGGCGGGCCTGCCCAGCCAGATTAGCGTAACCGGTTCGTATTTTTGCTTCTTCCTGCAGGTAGATGCGAGGCCGGGTTCCTGTATGTCTGGGAGCAATGAAGCAGATGCAGGGCAGGGCAAGGCACCAGAGGCAGACGGCAGCTGCGGAGAGGCCAGAGGCGACGGCCCAGGTCCAAAGCAGTGAAGAACAGACCTCCCTGCCTCGCGGCTGAGCCCGGCGTGCAGTGCCGGGTGGACTTTGCGCTTCTCCGCGAAGCACTTGTTTCGACGAAGAGGGTCAGTGAAGGTACTGGTGGCGGCCCATGCCCGGTCCCGACTTTCCACAGAGATGCCCCTCTCATACCAGACATGCGGCTCCGTCCAGCCATCCTGATACTAACGGTCAACAGCGTTAGTATTTGTCTCTCATTGTCAACGGCATCATAATCATCACCGGCCGTGTTGGGCCGAGACGTTGCAATGGCGGTTTGAGCAGCATTAGTGCTAGCTGCTGTGGACAACAGCTTGAGAAGTGGTGGCATTGTCAGACAACGTCGCTCTTCACAGGCCATCAAGGGGACGGTGCTTGGCACTAGGGGAGCGCAAAAAGGAACGACGGGGCGAGGGAGGGCCGAAAAAAGAAACGAGCAAAATGTTACAGAGAGAAAATGGACTGTGGCGTGGCGCGCCAGCAGCTCCGCACGAGTCGACGAGAGGGAGTTTTTGGCCCGCGATCGTTGCTTTTTCCTGCGTGTCGAGAGGAGGTTTGTGTGAGGAGCATCAATTTCTTGGTCATCGTCTGGCGCAAGGGAGTGAAAGAGGAGGAAGGCAGATGAAGAGACGCCAGCCAATCAGGCCCCGGTTGGCGCTAGACCCGATACGGGGAGCGGGCATCGAACGAGCCATCGCCGGCGTCCGATTGGCTGAGGCGCCCCTGCGCTTGCATTTGACCGGTGGACGGCTGCAGCAGCCGGGGAAGGAACAGTTCAAGGGTGTGAAATACCAGCGATCTGGGGGGAGAACCTGGAAGTTGACAAGTACAATGTACTCCGTACCTCTGTGTAGGTGTACGTATCAGCCTCTACAGAGGCATTACGGTACAGTAACATGGAAGGTGGTCTGCAGTACTACTAATTGAGTCTTGCCTAAAGGAGACTGATCTATGTACATTCATGTTATCGGCTATCTCGAAGCAAGCATTTAAGCTCATTCGTCATCTAGATCGGACTGGTGATAAGCGGGATGATGATGATACATAAGGTACCGAGACGCGGTACAAGCAGACCCAAGATCCGGTAGCAGGCCGACTGAGTAAGATCACTGGAATTGATCCGCTGTCGATAAGCTTTTCAGCTCCTCTTATCCCCCGGTCCAAGGCAAGACAGCCCTGAACACAAGGACCCTGTCAGCGACTCCATCTCAACCCGGTCCAAACGAACAGCGCGCATCAACCATTGATGATCTCCCTTCCAGGCGGTGTCCGGGGGGGAATGTAATAAACCAGATCCTGGGCGGGGAAAAGGGAGAGGGAGAAGCAGAGAAAGAGACAAAAGACCCCGAAAGCAAAGGGAGCATCAGCTGCAGCAGTAGTCTCAGCAGCAACAGCACCACCACCTTCTCCTCCTCCTCCTCCTCCACCACCACCACCAGCAGTCGATCTTCGGCAACCGGTTTCGCTTCCGGATTGCCGCCATGTCTCAGCAACCTGCGTTGATGGCTTGGGACCGGTGAAGCTCCAGGTGCATGCAATCGCCCCTCTGCAGCCTATCGGGATGTGGTGCCGCATGAACAGAAGAGCTCCGCTTCTGCCGGCGGCGCTGCGGCTTGCGGGCAATTGGGGGGACCAGGTTTCTGAGCCGGGAAATATGGAGTGTCTCTGCACACACACAAGTCTCCAACCATGGACGCACATGCATACGATGCCTGTATGTGAGGCTCCCAAAGAGGTTGATGCGATGTGGGTGCGTGTGCCAGTGTGTTGTCGCGGACCATGCCTACAAACGTACATACATACATACTTACATGCCTATCAGACTGCCGTGGCCTCGTCCAGTCGATGCTGGTGCCGCTGCTCTGCAACGTCCTGATGCATCTCAACGGAGTACGAGTACAGGTACATGACGCGGGAACCTCCCAATTGCAACTTGCAGATCCGTCGAACTGCTGCTGCTGCTCGCTCGTAGGCCCGATACAGAAGCAGGATTTCGTCCCGAGACCGGACTAGACCAGACGCAGGCCGTTGTCCTTGTTGTCGCCTCTTGTTGTCTCTTTTCCAGGGATTGCAGTTCCCGTGCAGACGAGCCCATACGGCAATCTTACACCGGTGCCTGTACGTGTACGGAGTTTGGCGGGGAGAAATCGTCAACAGGCACCAAGCGAGCTACATCCTATGACCTATCCGAGCACTACCCAGTCTAGTACTGCCTGACCTGGAGGAATCTCCCGGGGCGAGGATATGAATCTACTCCACGTCAATTCCAAGCGCTGCCAAATCATCAGGAGACCATCACCTACCTACCATAGGTAGTAGTGTGGCTCTATTTGCAGAACATACTGAGGCATTGGAGGTGTGAGCATCTTGCCGTCGTGGCACAAGACAGCTCGAACTTGGACAGATGCATGGCAGTTCTGCGCTTGGTACATGAGTTTCAGTGCATGTAGTACTACACGATGCTGTCTCTTTGATGCCTTACAGCGTCGCACTGCAATGAGGAAGCAGACGCCAATCAACGCAGGAATACAGCCCCGCCGGGCAATTCCCGTTTAAGCATTTTACCCTTGCACGGGTATTTTTACCTTGTCTGCGTCCAGAGACGCAACCGGATCCATGCCTTTATTAGAGGGCGGAGCTGCATCCTCCCTCCGCCATCGATAAACGATACTAGCTGAAGGCCAGCGTGGCGCTCATCATCCCTGGCTGGGACTGAATTCAAGAATCATATGGCACAACAGACGGAGCGACGGGAACTCTCAGTGAGCAGAAAAAATATGACAGATTCCTTTGGAGACACGGCAGGGAAAGCAATAGTCTTGACCAAAGAGAGACCGAGAAAAAGGAAAGAAAAAATTCACATAGATTCCTGCCTACCTTAGCCTGTCGACTGACGGACAGAGACAGATCTCAGCCACCTTTCTTTGCTTTTTGCCGCTACCTACCTTACCTGGCTTCACAAGGGAGGAGAGTAAAAAAAACACTGCCTACATGTGCCCAGTCGGTAGTAGGTTAGTACCTAGTAGGGGTAGTATAGGCCAAGCTTTACAGGTTTCTGATACTAGTCATTCAACACCAACCCTACGTGCAGCTTGGTCTTCAAGGACGCAAGGAGCAAGACTTTCTGTCAGTTATCACTTACTTTGGGGGGGCAATCATTGATTGATTTCAGCTTATCAAGTATTATTCTGCCCTTCTCCTCCGATAGCCCGGGGTCGTCGTCCCGGTTACCACTCGATAGTAACTCAGCTTCGTTGGAAGCTAAGAGTTGTCCTTGGCGGAAGCACAAGTTGCGGATAGCAGGCATAGAAATGTTAAACCGCTATAGAAATCTGCGTGGCAGCAGTACAAACTGCTACAGGAATCGACCTGGCATTAGTACCTGAATCTCTGATAGTAATCGTCTGTTCTCCATCATGGCCTTCGCCGCTGAATAGATCTCATCTAGAGGCACAAGTGGTGTACATTACAAGTTGAACATCTCCTCACCGTAATACTTGTATGAATACGCCCTACCTTACTTCACAACTCACCCACGATCGAGGCGGAACAGTCATAACGACGCCATCACGGGCGATCGGCAACCGAGGAACGCCACGTTTTCCTCGAGCCGTCCATGCCGTGAGACCATTCAATAAGAGGATGAAACTAGTATATTTCCTCTCTGTGTATCAAAAAAGCAAAGGAAGTAGAAAGAAGAAGAGGCAGGGGACAGACTGAGTGAGTGTGGACCATTCACTGGTCTATCCGGAATCCCGCGACTGTGTGTCTCTCCTCTTCTTGACGGCGCTGACACGCCATCCCAAGCCCGTTTGCCCTGCTCCGCACATCGTAATATATGCCGTCAGGAGCATCGATGGAGCTCTATAATCTCCTCGAGTGGGAATATCTTCCTTTTCCTCGGCCTAAGCTGGACGTTGGACCCAGTGTATCTTCGGCAAAAAGCAAAGAAAGCGGGAGATCAGTCACAAGGGTGTCTTCCTGCTCTCCAGATCCTGGGACTCCCTTCTCCCCAAGAGTTGAGCTGCCCATCTCACCGATACCCCGTACCTCGTACACAAGCGTTGTCGGAAATCATTTCGTGGCGTTGCTCCCTTTCTCTCCCTACGTCAAGCAGCGAGTGGGGAAGCACTTGGCCACCTACTAGATTAACGGGTACTCATCCGTAGACTGAGCTGGATACAGGTTGACGAGTAGTACCTGAGAGGATGGAGTATTGCCCATTTGGCACATGAGACATGGTCTGTCGGCTCGCCAGGGGTTTGGAAAATTGCAACACGGCCTGTGCCTGGAGACTACTGCCGCCACTCCTCGACGGAACCATTTGTCCGGTTCCTGAGTGCCAGCGCAGCATCAGATCGTGCCTTGGCTGCTAGATACCCGCACAGAGACGAAGAGACTGACAAGTGAGCCGCTCCTACTGCAGTGCAGGGGCCAGGAGAGGGCCTGGGGAGGAGCATCTTTCCGACTCGGTAGGGCTACGATCCGAGGCTTCGAATTCCTGGGAAGGGGTCCCCAGATGCGGTGTAGAGGACTGCATGTAATAGATGGACGAAGGAAACGGCACTTTGCTTACCTTGCGTGAATTGTCTGCTCTGACTTCTGAGACCGATCAACCCAACTGGCGAGCTCTGGCTCAGGCAAGGCATTCAACTAGGGGATGCTCGCAGGTTGCACCGAGCACGGCCGTTCTAATGATCCCGTCGTTACTTATCTAGGAGCAATTTGCCACGCGTTGCCATTCTCGTGACGAAATCTAATAATACTCTGCCGACAGCATGCATCACGGGAGCTCGTGAGCCCAAGCACACCGTGACAGTCCCGGCAGGGTCTAGATGTCGGTGAATAAACAGCCCTTCAGGGCTTCCTCAAACGCTCTTCTTGGTACTCCGTACTCCGTACTGGTAGTGCTATTCGTGCCTCGCTCGTAGCTGTAATCACGTCATCAAGTGCGTCGATTGCTGGCGATCCCAGCTACGATGGGCATGAACAGCTTCCATGCCAGCCTGCCAGCTTGCTACAATTTGGACTCTGATGCGTCCTGGCCCAAGGACCCTGTGTCAGGGAATTCTTCATCTCCTGAGAATTGCCTACAGCCAGCGGATCAGCATATCTCACGGATCGTTGCTTGGTTTGTCTCCTTTTCACTCTGTTGTGCTCGTACGTACCAGCCTCGTTCTTCGCCACAGGTTAAGAAGCTACAATCGCTGTTGGCTTCACATGACCAAGCTCCAACGACAGCACGGGGGTTGGGCTTCTCTTTAGGCAAATTTCCATCTCCTCGCAGTCCTTGTTCATCTTGACTGATAAGTCTCCGACGATAGACACTCAGCCCGCAGGTATAGGCACGAAAATCATCCGCGTCCACCGTTGCAGGGAAGACGCCCGTCAGGATACGGCCCAACATGATGACCACGGCGGCGTGAGTACACAGTACGACGGCTCGCCTATCTTCAGCGTCGCAGCGATCAATGATACTCTGCATCGTGGCCGTAAGCCTGGCCTGCAGCTGAGCCAGCGTCTCGCCCCTGCTGGGAGGATGCTGCGCCGACACGTAGCTCTCGTCAAAGGCAGGGAACAAGGATTTCAGTACCGACGGTGAGGCTGGGCCGGGATGCTCAAACGGTGCAGAGCCAAACCACTCGCAGAGTCCATGCTCGGGCCGGATCAAGGTACAGGCAGGACTGCTGCCGTCCCTGCTGCCCTGGCGTCCATTGGGATAACGTTCCCGCTGAAGCTCGACAAAGGGTGTGATGGTTTGCAGACACCGGTAGTAAGGGCTCGAGTACACGGCCTCTACGGGAGGCTCGACCGTCATGAGATGCCGGCCCAGCTCCCACGATTGCTCGACGCCGTGGGCGGTGAGGGCCGGGTCCACAGGGATTCCTGTTGGTGATGGGATCGAGGCTGAGTAGACTCCTGTGGTGTGGTCAACGGACCAACTAGACCGGAACTGGCATTGACAATAGCAACGGTCAATACAAGAAGCCCTCAGCATCGTGACGCCATTGTCTGCAGTGAACAAGGAGGGGGGTGTGAGGGAATCAAAATTCAAGGGCAAGGGGCGCAACACTTTACCCCATGTCGAACGACGTAGATTGTTTCGAGAGGCATGTTCTTCTTCTAGGTATTTTCCTCTTTTTCCCTGGAATGGAGAAGCCAAATGAAGATGAGAGAAGGGTGACAACGAGATGAGGAATTATCCGTGCTGGCGCCTGGCCGTCTCAGTATCCGTACTTGTATGCGAGATGCTGCACCCCAAGGCGGAATCTAATCTCGGATCTGGGGTTGCTCAGGCCGTGGAAGAGTCGTAGTTTTACCGCAAGAGCCGCCCAATTGTATGGACAAAGCGCAGTGTGCACCTTTGCTATACAATGCTATTCCGACACGCAGTGTGTGTCCTCGCTGGACCTCAGGGCTTTCTTGGCTTCCTTCTCTGAGCCAGACTGGGATCCATGGGGGCACCAACCACGAAGACACACACCTGGTTATGTGGCTGGTAGGGCAAAGATTCCTAATGATAAGCCTTCCCTTCTTCTCTCAAGATAGTCGCGATGCTTATTCGTGGACTTGGTGCTACTAGTCGTAGGTAGTAGTAGCATGAGGCTGTTGATGAAGGAGTTTTGTCCACCAAGATCTCAAATGAGAAGAGGGGGCTTGTGCCCGTTTCAGCCGGTTGGCGGGTGTCAAAGTTGCGCTGATTTACGGACCAAGAGCGGATGACCGCGGTGGATACCACGTACCTGCCTGTCAGAGTGTTGACGTTGGCGAGGAAAGAGAGCAGGACCATCTTTGCAGGGCAGACCTGCGGTTTTGCGCATCTACAGGTCTGAGAACGTATTGCAGATGTACTTTCCAGTATCTATTACTTTGTTTAGGTGCCTTTTTCACTCGGTTTTCAACTCGTCGTCGTTATCAGATGCGAAGAGGCGCATGAAGCTGTATCACTCCAAAAGCAGGTCTTTGCACGCAAAGTGGTGTGCAACTCTTGTCAGAACGGAACGCCTCAATCAGTGGTCAATTTGAAGGAGAACGCCAACTATTAGACTGCTACTACCTAGCTGCCAATCCTCCGCGGAAGCACGGTTGGATATCCCATCAATTAAGGTACTAAGGTACTAAGAGCAGCGCGGCGCCGTCCACTAGAAGGAACATGGACATCGAGGTCGATGTACCCCCGGATTACGAGCACTGTACAAGTTCTAAGGTAGCGCTAACAGCAAGCCCGGGTTATGGGCAGTTGCGAGCTACTGAGGCATTGCCGTTTCTGGTAGACTTAGCCGAGCGCCAGCGGTGACATTCCATTCATTGATGAGCAGGGAAGGCAAACTGGGAGCCGTTGGTTTTCTTCAACACTTTACAACCTGAAGATATGTGGCGTTTTTAGAGCCAATTCGTGTTCGACTCTCCCATTGAACCTTTGCATCTGCTGCGCTGTTGTGGCCTGTGCTCGCAAGACTTGAATAGGACCAATGAGTGCTTGTCTGTTATCTCGTGTTGGTGTGCGATACCGACTAACATCTGCCTCCTGCGCCGACATCGCGAATGGCTTCCAAGGCACAAGCATGGAGTGCCCGCACATGCACTCGTTGAACCTGTCCGGATATCAGCAATCGATGACAGCGAATCGTCAGCTTCATGCTCGAACCCCAGTCAAGCCACAACCAAGGAAAAGAAAAAGCAAACAATGACACCTTGCGCTCGCTTGCTTCACCGGTCGCAGGGATTCTGCAGCCACTCATGCGCGCAACAACAAGGGCATGCAATGCGAGCTGGTACATGGCCTTGATGGCATACGACATTGACTCTGTAGTATTGCAATGGACGTTACCCGGTATTCCGTGGCTGTCCTGCCCAGGCGTTAGAAGTCTTCCACGGCAAATCAAAGAGTCGGAAAGCAGCAGCACAGCTTGCCACACACACATGCATACCTACCTACTTAGGGTGCATACAGCTGCATACATACTTACACACACGAGTGGTATGCGCACATGTACAGACGAACCAAGTTGCCAAGGCAGCCAGAAATCTGCATCTGCATCTGCATCTGCATCTCGTCTGCATCCGCGTCTGCATTGCATTGTCGTCGCACACACGTGTTGGCCTCCTCAGGTATCTCGACCACAACGAACCTTTCCCCGGCCGCTGGGCCCAAGCATACGATATGAGAGACAGGGGCTTTCATCCATGCTGCGTCTGTAAGTCTTTACAAGACGGGCCCGAAAGTGACGGACGAGTATTATGCTTACTCTAACAGGTACGATTGCATCATGCACGATTCCAGCACTGGGGAGAGAAGAGAGTCTCCCCGCCGGTCAAGAGCTCGAATCATCAGCTGCCCATCTGCACCTCGCAACTTGCTCGATGCTGCATTGCATCTACGCACACACTTACCTGCACACTCGCGCACACTACCTACCTGGTACCGTCACTTGATCATGTCCCATGTTCCAGGGCAAAGGACAGCGCAGCAACAGCAACATAAAGATGGCACCTAAGCGAGGTGCATAGATGCCTCATACATGCTTCATACATGATTCCAGTCCGGTCTATCACCAACTTGCTTACTTCGGACTGTGGTCTCTTCGTCCTCCCCCCTCAGCCGACGATCGACCCTTAGTCACATCAATCGCTCGCTCATGTCTCCTCAATGGCAATTCTGCTGCAATCCGACCAACAGCAATCGTTCCCTTCTACGTCTCGTGCTCCACACAGCCGAATCTTGTCGTCGTCGCCGTCAAAGGATCCAATATTAGGTGGTATCAATGCCCCCGCCCTTTCCCTGCCAATGCATGTAAGTGAGTTGTTGTCTCCCATCGACTTCAACATGGCGGACTTCCTCTTTCAACGGCAAAAGTACCCGAGAGAGAAAGCAAAAAGCCCCGAGCCTAGGATGATAAAAGTAAGACCAGGTGAACTAAAGTAGAAGCGGCGTTGAATAGAGTTGTCTGTAGTAGCTCGGAGAAAGACTCGGGCCCTCCTCGCAACCACGTGGGATCCGGATCTAAGCGTCTCCCTGCGAAGACAGTCGAGGCGAGAAACTAGTAGTTTTCAGTTGCGCTTTGGTAGGTAGCGGATTCATGCTACTGTACCTATTCACCGAAGATCCATCCATTGCTACCCTAGGCATTCATACTTTGGCTGAAGTGGTCAACGTGGTGAGTTGGAAGCACGCCTCCTGCAGAGACTCTCACCCGAGCTTTACTCTGCCGGAAAGGGGGTGTGGAGGGTGTGGCAGTAGAGAGTCGACATCTTCCGGATAGAATAAAAATAGAATAGAATGCCGTTTGAAGACATGCGTCTTCGAGAGAACATTGGCTTTTTGTGCCCATCGAGACATCGATCAGTACCTAACGGACCATTATCTGACCTGGGACGCAGCATCCCTCCTCGTCGAAACTGATCCCAATCAGCCACACCAAGCTTCTTATCGTCTCTCACTCACTGCCGATCCTGCATATTCCAGCCCTTTTCAATACGAAGTTTTCTCTCCCCTGCATCAACCTCCTGAGCAGGAAAGCAGTGATACGTACGGAGCACCGTCTCCGAGCAGTCTCTCTGCGTACGTTAACTTCTCCATCTGCGTGTGCGTCGCAGCAGCTGACCGCCAGGAGGCCCGCACAAGAATATCATTCCCCCAGAAACGGACTGACACATGGCAAGAAGCAGCAGAATGACAGGTATTCTTGCATAAGAGAGGGAGAGGGAGAGAGAGAGAGAGAGAGAGAGAGAGAGAGAGAGAGAGAGAGAGAAACCCAATCTATCTGCATCAGACTAAGAGACACACAGTTTTGCTTTGCAGGAGGAGTTGTAGACAGATGGTGCTGGTTGTTCTAGATCGGGCCATTTGTTTGGGAGGTAAACAGGAGATACATATGTGTCCTAAGCCACATAAAACTTGTTTCAGATGTCGTATCTTGGGCGTGAAGAAGGAGGGGGGGCTGCCCGAGGCCAGCGGACATCGTGTCATCTTGGACAGCGCCCAATGGCCGAGTTGGGATGTTCTTCCCGGATGAAGAGTGATAAACAGGCAAAAGATGCCAAGAAGATGGATAGCCCAAAATGAATGCCCATTGACCACTCCGTGATGTCTCTTATTGTTCTAAACCCCCAGGAAGCATCAACACCGGTGCCCGCGTGCGCTCCGAAAATGCATGTAAAGCAACCTAAAACAAAGTAATGGAATGGGAGAGGAGGTAAGTAAGAGGATGGAGTAGACAAGATGATCGATACAAGATTCTCTCTCCCAGCAAGCAGACGGATAGAAAAAATCCAAAACCATACATTTTATGAGATGACAGCATGTTTGCGTGATGAGTATCACCAGGGAAATCACATCACAGAGCAGGATCCCAGCGTCCTCGCCCTGCGGCGGCCGCCGACAACGCCGCCGTCCTCCTCGTCCGCATGAAGGGCTTGCGCATGCCTTGCTCGGCGCCGCCGCCTTCGGTATCCGACTCCTCCAACGCCAGCCTCTTCGTTTGCCTGCATGTAGTCTGCCCATTTTCTCTCCAGCCGACCAGCAGCCAGCAGGTCCCCCCTGAGAACTCTCTTCTGGTGCTCGTCGACGGTCATCTGGAAGCCGTAGAAGCATTTCAGGCCGATGCTCTCGGTCGGGTAAGTGATGCCGCCGGGCAGACTTGGGGCCGGTCTGACCTGAGCGTTCCTGAACAGGACCTCTCGGATGCCTGTCCATGTGACGTTTTGGCAGTCGTATACTGCTAGCCGTAGCGTTACCTGAGGACGCACCTCGCTCGTTGAAGCCGGCTTGGAACGCTTGATGACCATCGAGGCGGCTTCTGCAAGGACCAGATCGCTGATTTTGGTATTGTCTAGATCGGCACTCTTCAGCCGTATGCACTTCTGCATGACGGGGAGCATGCCCAGATCTCCAATATTCTCGCAGTAGCTCAGAGAGAGGTGCTCCAAGTTGCTGGCACACGGCGCTTTGGCCAGATGCTCGGATAGCACCGAGTTGGTGATCCCGTCGAGGTCCTCCAACTCGAGGAGGGTCAACCTTGGCGTTGAGGCAAGAATCGGCTCAAGCGCTGCGTCAGTCAACGACTTGCACCCAGAGAGCTGCAGACCTTCCAGATCCGGGACTACATGGCCAACAGCCTTCAAGCCCGCATTGGTCAGTCTGATGCAGCGACTCAGGTCCAGGTGGCGAAGCCGGCGAGGCGGAACCACGGGATGACCAGTGAGAATATCAATTTCGGGATCAACTCCGTGCATCATGATCTTCAGTGCCTCATCGTTGAGCTCGATACACCCGCTGAGGACCAGCCTCTCGAGCCGATTGGTGTTGTAAATCGACTCTGCGGTAGCCAGACAATCGAACCCCTTGACCTCGCCGGCGCGGAGGTCCTTCAGCTTTGTGCAAGCGTCGATGATGGCCTTGATCCCGCGCGCCTCGACCTTCTGGCACCATGAGACGTTGAAGCTCTCAAGCTGAGGGCACGATTCCGCAATGATCTTGCAGGACGTGTTCGTCACCGCCGCGAGCCCCGTCAGGTTCAGGTTCACCAGCTTCTCGTTGCTCCTCAACAGACTGTGAAGCGTGTGCTTTTGGAAATTCCGACACCCTTCCAGGGTCGCATTCATCAGGTTCTTGCACGACTTCACAATGACTTCGGTGCGCTTGTAATGCTCCACCTGAACGCATCCTCTCAGGTTCAGGTCTTTGACAAAGGGGCCAGCAGCAGCAATGATGCGCGCCAGCGACGCAGCCGGGATTTCCTGATAGAACTCCGAGGCGTCGATTGATGTCCACAACTGCCCGTCAAAGCAGAAGCCGTAGAAGGATTTGCTGACTCTGGATATCCGCACCAGCTCCTTGGGCCGCAGATATGCAAAGATATGAACTCGTACCTCGTGAGGGATGTTATCCCAGAAGTAGAAGTTCTTCTTTTCCGAAGCTTTGACTCGTCCTTTTAGCTCGGACGGCAGGGATGAAACGGTGGGCGAGCTGTTGGCAGGCCCCAGAACGACTTTTCGGACGGCTGGCAGCTCGTCGGCACCATCGTCCTCTTCCTCTTCAACCTTCAACACTGCTTTGCCAGCTTGAGAGTCGAAGTATGAGCCGTCCGTCATGGCCAGGGGAGAAAGCTGGGGCGTAGGAGACCTGCCGCTCGGGGAACCCTGCGAGGGCCCAGCTGTCGACAGACTAACGCAGGACATGGAGCCATAGCGGAGGCTGTAGGGATTGCTGGCGGATCTCGATCTCCCCAACCCGGTCAGGGACGGCGATGAAGAAATGCGCTGGATGCCACGGAGGAGTCGCTGGCGGTTCTTACCCTTCAGGGGCACGTCAGGTGGCGTAGACGGAGCAGTGCCCTCATCAGCGGACACGGGAGCGTCTGCTACGACGCCGAGGGCTTCCGCCATGGTTGGCTAGGCGGGACTCGAGTGCCTCTCGTATTTTCCGTGAGCGGATAGCAGTATATGTTGGTTTCCCCTCCTGTGCGTGTGGTTCTCCACCAAAGACGCTGTCCTAATGAACAGTCCAGGTCCGAGCCGTGTTCTCTCCGGAAGGGAACGAGCAGCCAAATCTTCGGCGAATCTGTTTCCGTATTGAAGCAATCAAAGTTTGGCGATGGATGAAGGCCAACGATGGGCGGGGCTCGTGTCCGCCTGGGAGGAGAGCTTAAAAGGCCGTCGAGACTCCCGTCAAATCACCCCTCGACTACCAAGCCCTCCAAGATAAGACGTATTGATCGCTATCGGGCGTGTTTGACTGACTCGACTCGATGGCTGAAGACGACGAATGGACTCGTGGACTCGAAGCAGCAACAATCACACAAGATGTCTGCTCAATGCCGTCGTCGAGGCACGCGGTATGTCGCAACGGAGGTCAGCCGGGCTACCAAAGACCAAGGCGGCCGCGGGGGTGGTCAGCGTGACCGCACTGGGCTCACGCTCGCCGTATCGCACGCAGTCCAGAGGGCAGACAGCAAATCGGCATCCCATGCCCACCCGAGCAGCGAGGGGCTGGTGATCACAGGGACGAGGACGAGACGATAAGAGAGCAAAAGCAAGCACAGGATGGAGGAGGAGAAGAAAGCAGAGAAGAGAGGAGACAAAAGCTCCAGAAAACCCTAACTGATGTGGTCGGTGGCGTTGTTGGACGCATCGTCGCCAGTCAGGGAAGAGACGGCTCAGGTCAAGCCCAGGCGAGGAGGCCCCCCACCTCGGTCGCGAGCATTAAATTCATGTACAGCCAGGTGAAATGCACAGTTCCGCCCGTCAGAGGCAGAGGGCTGTGGCTTGGGAGGGACGGCGTGGGCGCCGGTTCCGGAATCCGCCAGAATGCCTTCAATGGCTGACGAGGTGCAAAAGTGACAGACGCTGGCGCATGAGTCGCGGGGCCCGTCTGGGAGTCTGATTGATTGATTGATTGATTGATTCAATGGCACTGGAGGCTTCCAACTCAATGCTCGCGGCTAGCGCCCAACAGGTTGAAGCTGGGGTATATCGATAAGATACTGGACAGCTGGGGCCACGCCAGCGCTAGCCCCAAGCGGCTGTTAGCGCTGCATGGAGACCCTGCTTGCCTTGCGGCAGCGCAACCCCACCTGTATTTGCAGCGCTACCGGTCCCCTGTGGCCCCTCTGTGCAGCGCTGTCGAGTGCTATCGAATTGTCCTCAAGCTGTCCACGGGTGTTACTGCCCAGACTTCGATAAACGGACTACCTTATGTAGACACTGAATGAGATCCATGGGTATATCTGATGGATGGGTAACTGCTACACTGTTCTCGTCCGTCGACAGCATCATTCAGAACCACATTCTTCTTGCTGGTGTGTGATGGTGGGACATCTAATATGCGCTCCCGGCCATGTTGCGGTCTGTGCCGACATGCAAGTGCATCTTGTGGCACTCAGAATGGCCGGCCCAGCCATGTGACGATCGCGTTGCATTCGAAGACGCCCTCGTGCTATCCCAGTCATATATCGCTCATTGCCTTGAGCCGGGTGGCAAAAGGGGCAGAAGAAGAGGTGCCTGAGGATTGGTGGTGAGACGACTTGGAGGGCGTTAGCACACCCTAACACTGGTGGTGAAGGGGGCTACTATCACTTGTGCGTCAATATGATCCATATTGCTGACTTTTGTTGTTCTACTGTACTGTACCTGATTTCTGGATGTCTTGCTGTGCTGCGGACGGGTCATTCCTGACGTACATCCTCAAGGAGTACCTACCGACTCACATACTGGTCTTCAGCCACTTGTGACCGTTCCTGAGCAGACAACATACATGAAGATTCCGTATCAGTTTCTGCGCCGCTAACGCACTCGCTTGGCTTGAGTTGTTACGTCGTTCTCGAAATTGCCTGTCAAATGAGAGAGTCCCTTTGTATGTACATGCACGCTGCCTCCTACCTACATAAATATCACATATCCGCTGGTACCCGAAATACATAACTGGCAACACCCGGGACTGGTTGGGGAGAAATCGTCAACGGCTCATGCGTGCTGGTCGGGCGATACGGCATCAGCCATGGAGGGTTCTGAGGGGAAGCATTGGGCACAGACGTAGCGGCATGTAGTATGAGCGATAAATTCTGTGTCGGGGATCAATGCGTACCTCCAGCGTAGCAGCGTCGAGACGTCGGGCTCTATTGGGCTGATTTCAGTGTACTTGCAGCATAAGCCATATGATGGGGTATTCCTTTTCGATACAGTTTGGATGGGCCCTCGCTCATACACACATCGCTCAACATCGTCACAATGGTCACAATGCTCAAGATGAACATGTCGGGGAAGAGGCCATGTGTGCAAAGCCACCTCCAGCTCTCGGCAAACGTGCGCGTCGGCTGACCACAGAGCATGTCTCGGGCCATCTCATCTGCCCTTGGATGACATGGGATTATCTACTGTATTAGTATGTACTATGTACGTCAATCAGGAACTTGGAACTGGAGAGCCGAAGGGCTAAGATCTTGTGTAGCAGCTGATCGTATTGGATCTTGTCCTGTGCTGGCAGCTACCGAGGCCGGAGTACAATTCCCGACGACGATGAAATCTCGCCCGCTCCTCATTTGCTTCCGCCGCCATCTACGAATGAATGAACGAGAGCCTGGTTGCAAGGCATCGCATACACAGGCCTTGGCTGTAAACAGCAAAGTGTGGCTGATTTATCACTTGGTAGCAGCGAACCTTCTTCGCGAACTAGCGAATATGAGGTTCCGATAAAGGTGCTACTGTAGATGCAACTTCACACGTCGACCTCCGGAACACGTTCTTTTCCTTCGCTGGGGGCAGCTGATGAGAGATCGGATGCTGCCCACCCGGCCAATCAGGCACCAACTTGAAGCTCTTCCATCAAAGTCGATCTTCATCAACCGGCGCTGCTCCTTGCAGAATAACCCGCATCTGAGTTGGGGCGCAAGGTTCAAGTGGCGCCATCCACCGAGAAACTTTGCGTCTACTTGCATGGTATGATCGTAAACAACAATCGCATTGCTGAAATGCCTCGTTCTCGCATGTATCTCGTACTCTAAGAGAGAATCGTAGACGACAAGGAAAGAATAAGGTAGGTAGAGTGAGAGTCAAAGAAAGAGAGCAACACGTGTGTTTGTGCTGCCAGGCGGACGCCCGAGGAGCTATTCGTTGCTAGCGGTCTATTTAGTCGTTCTGTAGCAGGACTTGCCGTTACGCCGCCGATACGCCTGCTATCAAAATCTGCGTAATACTACTAGGAAAAACGAACGTCAACGACTTCCGGAGCTTACAGGCAGGCCCGAGTACACCAAGTACTACACCTGAAATACCTCGACCTCGTCCCGAATCAACGGCGCCTGGGCTCTGAATTACCACACGATAGGGCGTATTTTCGGCTCTTCATGCACCAGCTCAGGACCTCCGTCCCCGTCATTGGCATGCACACAAGCCTGGCAGATATTTCGTAGGTCAGGTCAGGTCGTGATTTGTGGGCAGCAGTGGCTCCTCCAGCGCCCTTCACCCCTCTCGCGCCGCTGGACTTTGCAGTCGTAACCCCTCGCGCCAACTTGAAATTGACCACCGTCCGGGTCGCCCAACCGCAGGTTTGCCAAATCGTCCAAACCGACCTCAATTCTCTCCCTTGTGGCAGCAAAGCCTCGTCCTCCAGCACTGCCGAGCCCGACCTGAGCGCCTGGCCCGAATCCCGCTTCTCCCGTCAGCGGCAGTCGATTCATAATCTCTGCTTTTCCCACGGCATCCGCGCTGCTCCGAGACTCAGCCATCCTTCAGCTCCAGAGCCTGTCCGAGCCTTTCGAGTCGGCCTGGTCGACGAATCTAGTATCCCGGTTGAAGCCTGGCCGAAGCCATACGAACATAAAAACACAATCGCTGGTGAGGGCAGGCTCGATCTGACGCCTCCTCGCCCTCTCGCCCTCTCTTCCGCTCCTCTCGCCCATTTGCCTGGGGCCCAGCCCGCGTTGTACGACACTCCACCGAAAAAAAAGAGGCGCGCAAACTGAGGTCTACAAGTATGCTTCAGACACATGGCGGCCCCCAAGACAACCGTACGTGACGACTCTTGAAGCCAATCCGCACAGAGCAGCGTGACTGATGCCCGTTTGATGTTCAGGCACCAACAGCACCACGAGGGATGACGACAGAGGGCATGACCGGCCCATGCAGGCTCTTTCGTTGCCCAAGAACCGCAGCACGGGAAACCTGCATCTATCAGCTGACCCGGCCGACCGCAGTCGATATCGAATGTCCTTTGAAGCCTCGTCGGCCGGCAGCGCGGACCATGATTCGATCACCAGGTGCGTCTCTTGCCGCCGGCGGCGGCGGCGGCCTCGTCGTCGTCTTGCCATGCAACAAACACGTATCTACCCAACAATTGAAAGCTCGCGCTTCGTTTGCTGACCGCAGGCTCCGATCAGACCATCTCCGATCGCCGACCACGAGCACGGCTTGGGTCTCTCTGGCCTGCGCCGCATACGACAGCAGCACCCTCCCTCCCGAGCGCCAACCCTGCCCAGCTCAAATGCATCCTCACGCAGCCCTTCCGTCGTTGCGCTCACCCGCTCTACCTCCATGACCGCAATGCTCAGCAGCTACAGCACTCCGCCTTTTGCGGGAGCTCCCAACTCCCCCAGCTTTTCCGAAGACTTGTCGCGGTTTCCTTCCGAATCGTTGCACTCCTTCTCCTTTGCGCACCAGTCGGAGGACTTTTTGCATAATCGCCAGAATGTCCTGAAGCGATCCCTCGAGTTCATGAAGGACCGCATGGGCCTCTCCATGACGTCGACCCAGGCCGGCCTTGCCAGTGCCCAAGCACGGGTTTCGGGCGATGTCGATGCGCAGCACATGCTAGAACTTCTCGCGCGGGCGCAAGTAATAGGCGCTGGAAATCTGCCGAACCCCGATCCTTCATCCATTGTTGTACCGCCATTGACCGGCCCGGCAGATCTACCCGCCGAAAATGTGTTTGAGAAGCAGTTTAGCCCCAGAGCGTCCATATCAGAGTCGACGACGGCGCCTGATGATACGCAGTCCTCTTCGCAGGAAGAGCTCGCCCGACGCAACGAGGCGTCCTCGATGCCCGCCGGCGGTGCTGAGCTGCGAAAGACTACGAGTGCTGAGTCGAAGCTGGAAGGATCAGATAAAACTCACGCTGGCGATGACGGAGCTTCTGCAAAGCCGTCACTTCCCAGCAGGCCGACGAACCTGAAGCGGACCATGACGGACACCCAGGGCATGGCTTTGCAAGATAAGCTATTGGACACAATGTCCCAGCCCTTCCTCCCCGGCGAACCCTTGTATGAAGAGCCGCTGGTCTCCGCGGAATCCTCTACAACCCGGCCGGCCGCACAACACAAGGGCTTCTCCGCCGCCCTCGGCCCTGCGGTACATGGGCATACAAACAGATGGGTGCCAGCCGCCCAGGCAATCTTCACGACCGAGGCGAAACCACCCTGGACAATCTTGGCGGCCAACGACCTCGCATGTCTGGTTTTTGGCGTCACAAAGGCCGAGGTCCGCAAGATGGGCATTCTCGAGGTTGTGCAAGAAGAGAGGCGGGCGTGGCTCGAGCGGAGGCTTTTACAGCTGAGCGAGGCGGACCTGGACGAGGACGGCGATAAGGCCACTCCTGCGGCATCTGCTGCGTCCGCGTTGCTGGGCGGCAGGTCTGGAATCACCGCTCAGCTTCTCAGCAAGCCCAACTCAAGAACCCCGCCATCTCAGGTGGCAACCCCAAGACGCGCCCAGACGGTTCACAGCGGAGATCCAAACCCGCCAGCTACACGCACCAGCGGACACCATCGCAACAACCTCTCGCGCGGTGTCTTGCTGTGCGGCGACGTAGTTCCTATTCAGAAGCGTAACGGCGCCACGGGATCGGCAAGCCTCTGGGTCAAGGAGAAGCGCGTCGGGCTGATCTGGGTGCTTGAGGAAATTCACGAAGACGTGGCGCACATTGTCTTGGATGAGGAGGGCATCGTGCAGTCTGTTACCGGAGCGACTGAGCCGATATGGGGCTTCAAGTCGATAAAACCGGGCTTCGACGTGGCCAAGCTCATCCCTCGTATTCCACGCCAGGGAATCGACCCGAATGAGGGCGAGATCGACTTCGCCCAGACCAGTCGGAGGCGGTACTTCACGTGTCCTAATTCCCACAAGTCAAACATCCCGTGCGCCATCGAGCAAGTCCGGGGGAAGCTTGAACTACGCGTCTCGACATTCCCCCACATGGCCGGCATCGTTGTAGTTGAGCCGGAAACACTCAAGATCCGAAGCTCAAATTCCGTCTTCTCTGGGGCGCTGTTCGGCTACGAGAAGCCCGATGGCATGCCCATCTACTCCCTCATCCCCGACTTTGACAAGATCCTCGCTACTCTCACAGAGGAGGACGGCCTTCAGCTACTCGACGGCATGGTAGTTCCAGAGCACAGATTTCGCAGAGCAGCAGCCTTCTTCGCCTTGAAAGAGCAACGACCCAACGCCGCCGCGGCCTTTTTGCAGCCAGAGGGCATACCCGCAAGACACCGGGACGGCTCCGAGCTGAAAATCGACGTGCAGATGCGTGTCGTCGAGAGCGAAAAGCACGTCGACCTGGCCGAAGACAGCGACTCGGATACGGCTGACGGGGGGGATAGAGGCGATAGACGGGCGTCTGTTTCCCAATCAGAGCTGGTTTTTGCCTTGTGGATCACGTATTCACGACACCTACACACGTCTGCTCTACATCTAAACATGGAATCTTCTGATGACTCAGTGGCTATAACGCCCCCTCACCAACCGTCACCGGGCCAGACTCCTGCTCACACCCCAATGGAGATACCTTCAGACTCCGACGAGCCCAAGGTCGAGGAGGTCAAGCAGCCCATCCTTGAAATGGCTTCCGCAATCCCCAAGCAGATCAAGGAGGTCGCGCTCGATGCGCTCGATGCTGCTGCGAAGCTCACGGGCCATGCCACAACAGAGCCGCCCAGGGAGACCCCACAGACAGAGAAGATCGAGGAGGATGGCGCCAAGCGCAAGACTACCATTGACGACTACACCATTCTTGAAGATATGGGCCAAGGAGCTTACGGTCAAGTGAAGCTGGCTCGGCACAAGATAACGGGCAAGAAAGTGGTGTTGAAATATGTGACTAAGCGTCGTATTCTCGTCGATACTTGGACTCGGGACAGGAAGCTTGGAACTGTTCCCCTGGAGATCCACGTCTTGAACTATCTGCGAAAACCCGAGTTCCGACACCCCAATATCGTGGAGATGGAAGGGTTCTTTGAAGACGACGTCAACTACTATATTGAGATGGCTCCCCACGGCCTCCCTGGCATGGACTTGTTCGACTACATTGAGCTTCGTGCAAATATGGACGAGGACGAATGCCGCAGTATTTTCGTTCAGGTTGCGCAAGCCGTCCACTTCTTGCACACGAGGGCGCAAGTCGTTCATCGTGACATCAAGGACGAGAACGTGATCCTTGACGGTGCGGGAAACATTAAGCTCATTGACTTTGGAAGCGCAGCATACATCAGGAGCGGCCCATTTGATGTGTTTGTGGGCACAATCGGTGAGTTCTTCTCTTCTAAATCTCTTCCTTTGACCAGCTTGCTCATGTCATCGCACCCGAATGCTAATACTTGGATCAGATTATGCGGCGCCAGAAGTCCTGGCGGGTAAACCATATGGTGGCAGGGAGCAAGACGTCTGGGCTCTCGGCATCCTTCTCTACACCATCGTTTACAAGGAGAACCCTTTCTACAGTATCGATGAGATTATGGACCGAGACCTGCGTATCCCGTTTGTCATTAGCGAGGAGAGCATCGACTTGATCCGCTGCATGCTGAACCGGGACGTTGTGAAGCGTTATACCATAGAGCAGGTGCTGGATCACCCGTGGTGCAAGGAGCATATAGGCAAACAGAAGTGAAAGGGGGGGAATCGGGGAGCGGACGTCGTGTTTTGTCAGACGGTTTTCTCGTGCTTCGAGAGGGGGAATGGGGGTCAGGTGGCACATAAGAAGAGACCCTGGAATGGTCTTTTGATACGACACATATATACATCTTTGGCGATGATACCCACGAAGAGATACACATACCATCTATACTCCGGGGAGGAAATATGGAAAAGGGGGGAGGAACATTGTTGGCGCCGATTACGGTGTTGAATGCATAGTTATGGGAGACGCCTGTCCTTTGACTAGATGATTACAACGACTCAAAAAACAGTTACCAGTCGGCAGAGCCCGGAGAGACTCACGTGTCCGGCCGGGACCGGTTGGGGGAACAAGAGAGTTCATGGAATCGGGTTATGGGGGCCCGAATGTTATGTTTTGAAGTTTCTCGGTTGTTTATGGACTTCATGGGGTGTAAGGGGGTTTCCGGTGTACGGCACCTCATCTGGCTTGACTGATTCTGTGCTTGTCGGTTCATGTCTGCTTCATTGTCTGCGCAGGAGCACACAGATTTCGGCGTTGAAAGAGATAAAGCAATGATATAGGTACTATATATATATACATGTACATACATGAAGATCTGAAATCGAAAACGCCTTTCCATCAAAACCACATGGAATAACATATTTTGACATCCAGTTGCAACCCAGCATCCCGCACATCTCAAACAAACCCATTCCTCCCCTTAATGATAGTTGAGCTCCGGATTCGCCCTGAAACTGCACCGACACCGACACTCGGGCACGGGACACTCGGCATGCCTCGCAAACCACTCCCTCGCGTGGTCCAAGTGCAGGACATGCTCGCACCGGAGGCAAAAAGTCGGGAACCGGCTCGCCATGCGCGTCTCCTCCCTCTCCTCGGGCCGGTCCGACCGCGGGACGCCGACGACCTCGTAGCAGAGGATGCACCGCGGCAGGTGCCTCCCGCAGTTGGGACAGCTGACGCCGGCGTTGATGCTCGTCGCCAGCATCGGGTTGCGCGTCTCCATGGTGGACGAGGGCACCATGGGGGCGGCGGGCCCCCGGTGGTGGTGGTTGGCGAGGGAGGTGCTGGCGTCGCAGTAGACGCAGCGGAGGGCGATCTGGCGCGACGAGGGCTTGAGCGCGGGGACGCCCTCGCGCTTGGAGCGCTTGGTGGACTCGACCTCGAACTTGGTGCGCTGGAAGAAGAAGCGGTGGCGCTGCAGGTAGGCCCTGTAGGCGTTGCGCCAGGCGCGGCAGCGGATGTCGTCGATGTAGCGCGGCGCGCAGATGGACATGACGAGCGTCGCCGTCTGGAAGTCGTTGAACTTTTCGACGTAGCGGGCAAAGATGTCCACCATGGTGTCGGTGATGCCCGTCAGGCAGATGGCCTCGATGTCTCCCTCCGCCACGGCGCGCGACACCTGCTCGTTGAGCCAGGCGGTGAGCTGCTCGTCCGAGAAGTTGCGGATCGCAACGTACGCTCTGTCGGCGAGGGGCAGCGAGGGCTGGTTGGCGATGATGGTCCAGTCGCCCGTGGCTATCAGGGATGATATCGCCCGAAGGTACGGATCCGTCTTGGACGCTACAGCCTCGTCGATCTCCAGCCTCTCCTTGGGGAGCTGTCTGCCTTCGCGGCCGATGAGCTGCAGGGCCAGCGAGACAAAGAGCAGCTCTGGATGTGACTGGCTGGCCTCCTTCAATATCTCTATGGCCAGATTTGTATCGCCCCGGAAGAGAGCGCGAGAGGCGGCCATTGTGTGGATGCCAGCTGGATATTCCGGGTCGGCTTCCCGATCCAGGCCGCTGGGATCATGATTTTGGTCATCGCCCCAGCCACAAATCTCAAGGCACAGCTGGCGATGATGGGGCTTCTTCGTCGCGACCCCGTCAAACTTGGGCAACTGGTGCTTCTTACAGTATGCGCCGATGGATCGCTCCCACGCGTAGGCGTCGGGAACGTGAGCACCTGGAGACAGACGAGTGGTTGGATTTCGGCCTGTTTCAAATTGGGGAAAACGCTGTTAGAATGCCATATCTTCAGAAAGAGTCATTACTGCTGCTCACCGAGATCGTTCGTCCATATGGCATGCACTCCTAGGTAGCTGAGATCCATGTGAGAGAGCATTAAAGCGCCATCGTCTGCGGCTCGTTCTGCATCTGTAGATATTGTTAGCAAGGCCGAGGAAATCGTATACTGCTGTGGGTGTGCTGTGAGACTTACCACCAATCCAGTCCCAGACGAATCGTTTCCAGGGGTCGTCAGATATCACGTTCCTGTTCGTGACAGCATCGAACAAATATCTCTCCTTTGCACGAAAGAGCTTGACATGGTCCACGACAACCTGTGCTTCCCTGGGAAGGCCAGATGCGGACGCAAGAGTGCCGAGGAGCGCTTCATGGATTTCTGTACAAGATCCGATGCCGTTGGAGCTGATCAATGCCGAGCCAGGTTTGCCATGGTTCAGCCGCCTCACGTCGTTGGCGTGCGGCCGGCCTTCGGCAAGTGAATCGGGAACATTGCTCTCTTCCCGTACGTAGTTGCGCAGGCTGCGGAGCTTTTCTGCAATTGTCTCGGCTTTTGTGAATGACTCGGGCAAAGCTGAGGATATCTGATTGGCAAGCTCAACAGAGATGGAGATTGGCGTCTTTGGGTCCAGAGTCTTTTCGACAATGGCCTCAATGTTGACCCTGTCTGGCCCAAAAATGGCAACATCAGACAAGTTGCTCTCCATGATGACAGGGGCCAACATTTTTGGAGCCTGCGTGGCTTCAAAGCGCATCAGATCCTGGTATGGTGTGTTTTCTGAATCACAGTGTTAGCACAGTCAAGAGGACAACACGTGCTCGCAGGATACGGTCATACCTTCAAGGCCACGATGAGGAGCCTGCCATGGTACGAGCTTGAAGATATGATCGGCCGTGCGACTCGACTGCTCCAGAATATCAAACCCGCCATTTGCCCGCAAAACGAGGAGTCTGGGTCGTAAGGCGGCCGAGCCAAGCGTCACCCAATCGAATGAGACAATTCTATCATTCTTCCTAGAGTTCTCGCGGTACGAAACGTCCATCTCGTGGGATCGTTGTACCTTGAGAAGCTCAGGGCCCTCGTGCGGAACGGCGTCGGACGATGGAGACTCTTTGTTGGTATCCAGGACCTTGAGCTGCCCGGTGCGAGATAGGACGGCTAGCAAGCCACGATGGTCACGGCAATAACGAAGAGAGCGGATCAGTGAGTGCTTCTCCTCAGCCATGGAAGAATCAGAATCAGTGTCCACGACGGTATCCAGGCGCAGGGCTCCACCCCAGGGCAAGTCGTCTTCTTCGACTGCCTGATTGTAAGTGTGAGAGGCTACGGGCCGAGAGGTTGCTCTCCGGTCCCATATCATGACGCCCGGGTGGTCGAGTGCCGACGATGCAAAATAGTTCTGATCAGCGTAGTCGATTGCCAAGTTGTTATTGCACTTGGTGGGAAAGGTGATGACGCCGGTTGGGTCTTGATGCAAGAGGTGAGCATGTGATACACACACGATACGATACTACCTCTAAACCAGGAAACACGGGGTTATACTTACCACGGAGATCGTGTATTCTGACACCTTGGCCCTTGATGCCGGCCACCAGCACTTGTGGACTGTCTTCGAAGAACTTGATGCTCGAGACGGACACGCTTGGCTCAACTCTCTTGGGCTCCGAAAGGGTGCCCCAGTTCTCAACAAATCCTTTCCCGACAGAGGTCACGGACGACAGACGGTGGACGTCCCATATCTGAAGGCTCTGATCCATCCGGACACGGTCCAAGCCTACCGCCAACAGGCCGGTTGTGTTGAAAGAGACGGCCTGGCAAGTTCGCGCCATCTTAAGGCCCAGCTCGACGTACGCATTAGAGCTATCGTCGATCCTCAAAAGGTTCACAATGCCGGCCCCCGTTCCGACAGCCAGCAAGCTCGGGTTCTCAGGAGACCAATCGTATGTCGTGAGAGGGGGGAAGTCATCGTGTCTGCTGACTTTGGCATAATCGAACCTCCCTGCGCGGGCGTGGCCAGTGGGCTCGTAGAGCTGGACAACGCGATGCTGCAGGTTAATGTGCACGAAGCTGTCGATGGAGGCCTTGGGGGACCATTTGACGAGTCCTGGCTCTGGGCGGTCCATGTTTGATGCTGCGAAGACCAGGGCGTCTCATCCAACTTATGATGGCGTCACCTCGTTGTACTGCCGGGCTCTGACGAGAAATCCGGACAACAGAATCTTTGCCTCGTAAGTCGAGAGCACCGCAATCTTCTGCCAGGGAGTCCGTTTGGTGGGCGATGCTCCAGGCTCGCGGGTTGGCTCGGGTTCATAACACGGGCGAGAGTTCGGCCTCAAGCCATGGCCTGGTGATGCAGCGCGAAAGGCGAGATTCAGGTGCTTGTGCCGAATTGCATCTCGAGATGACGGGGTCAGAAGTGGTCCTTTAGACCAAACGTCCCGTTGGAAGCTCAGGAAAAGAAATCGAGATCAATATATCGACGCGTTACTTGGAATCCGTCAGTTAGAGCTTCATGAAGCTGCAGCAAGTTGAAACTCAGCTGCGAACAGAAGCTCTGGGGAAAGCTGGGAGAGAGCAATAGGCGGCGCCTGATTGGACGAGACGGTTGGCTGGGTGCAGCAACCGCTAGTCTGGATTGAGCCGCCGCCCCGATAAGATAAGAAAAAGTATGGTTCCTTCTAGAGTCGCTTCAATTCAATGCGCCTCGAAGTGGAAAAAAGCGAGTTTTGGTTTGCGACAACAAGCAACGGATTCGAGTCGACAGGCGGCGACTCTCACGTCCATCTAACTGCCTATAACTTGGCTCGGCCTCTAAGCAGGGACTACGATTACTTTGTATCATCCGCCAGTTGACATCGAAACCCCCATACATCAAACACCGAAAGCGACTCTCAAGATGGGCACCAAACGGCAAATCGACGAGGTCGAGTCCCAAGGCGCGAATGGCGGCCATGCAGCTTCTGGAAAGAGGCACAAGTCGTACGCGGGCCGCAAGCGCCCGGCGCAGGAGGACTCGGGAGCCAAGAAGCGCATCAGGGCCATTGAGAGAAGCCTGCGGCGGAACCAGGACATGCCGGCCAACGTGCGGATCGAGCTGGAGCGGGAGCTGGCGTCGCAGAAGCAGATCCTGGAGGAGAAGCAATACAGGAGGAAGCGCAGCGCGATGATTTCAAAATACCACCATGTTCGATTCTTCGGTGCGTGCGAAAAGACTTGCATACTACGAGCTTCTTCTTGTTCTTCTTCTTCTGTCTTTTGACTGACTTGCTCGATTTAGAACGGAAAAAGGCCCAGCGACTGGTGAAGCAGCTGAAGCGGAGGCTGGAGCAGGAAAGCGACGCGGCCGAGGCTGAAAAGATACGGCACCACCTTCACATCGCCGAAGTCGACGAAGCATACACCCTCTACTTCCCCCACATCGAGACCTACGTCGGCCTGTACGCCGCCGCCGCCAAGAAGCCGGCCGAGGAAGAGACGGAGGAGAGCAAGATTGCGGCCGCAAAGGCAGCTCTGGAGGCGGAAAGGCCGCCAATGTGGAAGGTAATTGAAAAGGCATTGGCCGAGGGACCGGCCGCGCTGGAGAAGATTCGCGATCGCAGGTCACCAGACGATACCGGGGAGGTCGACGACAGGCAGCCGCCAATCAGGCCGCGGCCTACGGCTGCTTCAGGCGCACCTGAGTCACGACACAATGGCAACGCCCGAGAGCCTCGAGAACAGAAGCAGCAGAAGCAGGATCAGAAGCAGCAGCAGCAGAGGCCGGGTAAGGGGCCGGATACGTCGTCGTCTAGATTTGGCGACAAGCAGAAAGAGCCGACCAACCGGAGGGAGAGAAGAAGGCTAATGCGGGAAGCGCAAGAGGCCGCCAATGACGAGAGCGACGACAATGGAGACGGCGGCTTCTTCGAGGGGCTTTGAGGCATGAGGGCATGCGACTTGCAGGTATCTTTATGCACACACGGGGGAGAGGAGTGAGGTGGTGGTATCTGGCAGAAATCATGTTTCCGTTGGGTTTCCGTCCGGACTGAAGCTATCTGAACAATAGCTGGCAGTCTTGGGTTTTTATTCGCAGCAAGGAGGTAGTGGTTGTAAATAATTGGAGTCGTATGTAGCTGTGGCCATATCGGGCCGCATGATGATGAGCCGCGATGCCATCATTTCGGTAGCATGTAGATGCAAGCATTCGAGCGTTTTCCCTCTTGTCATTCTCGGCCTCCCGCAGACGTCGTCGTGTCGTTTAACCCTCATTTGGGTGGGAGGCTCTGCGTGAGCCTTGCCTCAGGGTTGGATCAAAGCTGCCCTGCTGAAGCGCCACCCAAGTCACCACCAGAGAGCCCCTCACCAGCTCAGGCCAATCAGTGTGAATCCTGAGCCCAGAGCGGCTTCACCTCTTGCACCTCCCAAGGCAATCCCATTTCCTCAGCCCTGTCAACCTGCTGTTGAGCCGCGGGAGGCCCACGGAAGGCTTTGCCCGCATCGGCTGTTTTTTGGTTTTATTGTGACGTCCAAAGTGACGGTATCGTCGACATCGTGCTTCATTCTTGGCCTTGATATAATGCGCCGTCCTCCCCGCCATCGCGTTTCTGGCTTGTCTCTTCAATCAGCGTCATTACCATCATCAGCATCACCATCAGTAGCAGCCTCCAGATTTTCAACAGCAAACATCTCGGGCACCTCGGCGATCACCTCGAGACGCCTCCGCACTCGCACCCGCAGCCACAGCTCCAGCTCGAGGCTTGTCACCCACAAACGCCGCCCATTATTACCATCATCATCATCAGCATCATCCCGCTTCTACTCTGATCTAGCCTCCCTCATCGAATCCGCCGCCAAGGAAAGCACCAGCAGCAGCATCAGCAGCAGCAGAGCTCCCGAAGCCAAAGCCAAAGCCATGTCCGCCCAAAGCTTGCCCATCCCGTGGGACCGCCTCAAGCAATGGATCGCCGACCAAGAGGCCGCAGAGCAACAAGGCCACAACCCCAGGCCCATGACCAAGCCCCAGCTCGCGGCTCTCTCGCACATTGTCAAATTCGTCGAGGGCCCCGAGCCGGACGTCAGTGACCAGGATTACGTGAGCCTCCTCATGCGTGAGCATCTTCTGCCCCCCCTCAAGTGAAAGCAGAAAAGCAGTTGGGGCTGCGAGCGAGAGAGTGAGAGAGTCTGACTTTTCTTCCGTCTTTCTCACAATACAGAGTACATTCAAGCAAAGAGATCCCCCGTCGCTCCGACTTTTACAGACCAAGGGCTGGAGGTCCCCTTGGATGGAAACTTCGTGATGCGCTGGAGGACGACTTGCCATCTGCAAGAAGGCGGGCAGACAAGGTCTTTTCCCTGTGAAGGCCATGGCCTGACCGCAGGCAAGCAGCCGCCGTTGTTTGGGGCCAAAAAGGTTCGTCGAATGCTCCAGTTCTTGTTCTACACATCTAGCCACCTGTGACGGGCGAGAATGAGAAGTAGTGCTAATCAGCACACGTCCACTTCCCCAGGCGTCGAAGCAATATGCCGCCAAACACGCATTAGCATACCTCCAATCCAAGAGGTCGTCAGCAGTCCCCCTCCCCTCCACCACAAAGTCGACCTCCGGCGGCGTTCCCCTCCACCCAGCCGCCCCTCCCGCGGCAAAGGGACAGAGCATGAGCGGCAGCAGTGTCAGTATCGACCCCCCTGCGTTGGCTGTGCCTCCAGGAGACGCCGGCGGCGCACCTCTCATAGCACCGCTTCCATCACGCGTAGACATGGTCGCCGAGATGGCGGAACCCGTGGCTGATGCCCAGCTTGACCCAGTGATGCCCGACAACGCGGAGTTCTACACCGGGAAGATGCCTTCGCTGTTGGAGCAGGTCGCCAGCGAGGCAAAGCGCCTCAACTTTGGGTGTCCAAAGTACGAGATCGAGGAGGACCCCATTAACAAGGGGTATTTTGCTGGGCGGGCCGTCTTCCAGAATGCCGGTCGGATGCCGCCGGATATAGGACATGCCGGGCGGGCAATCTCAAGGAATGCCGCCAAGGAGCACATCGCTGGGCAGTTGCTCGACTTCTTTAAGATTGAGTCCGACCGGAGGGATGCGATCGTGGGCACTTTTGCAAAGGCTTCTTGAGAATGAGTCGGCGCGGTACCTCTGAGGGACTATGTCTAAAGCTTTGGCTTGATTCGATGTGAATGAATGGATGTTGGTACAGTGTATAGCCTGCATTGTAAGCACTCACTACGGTATGAGGATAGGATGAATTGCAATCACAAGCTGTCATTGAAGCCTCATGTTCTAATATGCAGGAGGTACACTCCTGGCCCTCTGATATTTCCGCATCTTCGCCTTCATTCTCTCCCCCGTCCTCTTCCACCACCTCTTCCTCCTCTCCTCCCGCCTCCCCTAGGACCCTTGCCCGACGGAATCCTCGCCTTGATTCCCTCAGGGAGGCCCGCCAACCTCTCCCCATCCTCCCACAGCACACCAACATTAACCTTCCGCCCCGTAACCTTCTTGAAGAACCGCGTGCTCAAGACACCCCCCTCTCCACCCTCCGTCAGCAACACCCCATTGTCGCTCCTCCACCACTGGATTCCCTCCTGCAAGCTCTTCTCGACATCAATCTCCACAATCAATTCGGCATCCTTCCTCATCCCGCTCACAGCGCCCTCCTCCGGCGTCCCCGTCGAGCAGTGGATGTGATTCCGGCCCATGACCTTTAGCCCCCCGGACTCTTCGATGGCGGGCCAAAAGGCAAAGTACGTCCCGTGGACGACCTTGGGCGGCACGTTGCCGGCCTCGATGGTGATGGGCTCGAGGTGGGACGAGGACTCAATCTTGATGGAGTGGCCTTGGTTGGCGCGGATGAGGTAGTCGGAGGGCGTGGTGCTGTCTTCGGTTGATGACGGCTCCGCAGAGATGGAGGGGTTGAGTTTCAGGGTGAAGCGCTGCTTTTCGTTGGAGGCGACGACGTCTTTGATATCGGAAAAGGTGATGTTGAGGGATCGGAGAGGGCCCCATTTCATCTGTGTAAGCCCAAGTTAGCTGAGATGCAAGCTTCCTTCATGCCCTGTTCGACTCAATGGAAGAAGATACTCACCACCTCGTCAAGAGCCGCAAATCCCTCTGCGTCGAGCTGGATGCCTGCATTCGCAGCCTGATGCCTCAAGAGCCTCGACAGAGCTTTGGAGATGAGCACTTCTCTGCTCTGGCCACCGCCGCCGCCTCCACCTCCTCGGCCTCCTCTTTGCCTCTTCTTTCCGTCTGCGAGTTTGTCTTCGACTGCTATATGAGCAGCGGCATTTGAGCCGTCATCCTCGAGGGCGCTCATTGTGTTACTGGCTTGTGAAATTAGGGTGATCGTTTTCGCCTGGTGGTGGATGAGATGTGGGAGGGTAGAGGTAGTGAGCCTGGATTCGCAGTGAGAAAATCCTTGCTGCTTCTGAAGCCGGTGCTTTGCTCTGAGACTTGAAAGGGAACAGCTGTGCCTTCGGTGAAAGAATTGATGCGACGAATGAACAAGTCGGCTGGCGACTTTTGCAGTTTTATAGCTATAACGGAGGCTCATACAGGTTTATATGTCGTCGTCAATTGAGTGAGTGAGTGAGTTGGAAGGTTCAAGGTCTGGCAGCGGCCTGGCCCGATTTGGGTCGGCGTGACTCAGCAAGGCGCATCGCCAACTTCGCCTCACCTGCACAGCACACTCGTCCCTTCTCTTCACCGAGTTTCTCATCATCACGCAACACGCCACTGTCATTGGCTGACTGACAAATGTCTCAACTCATTTCGCCATTAACTGATTATCAATCTCTAAGTTGACAGGCTTAATTCCATCATGTATATTTGCTATCCTTGTCAAGGCATAACACCAGAATCATCTCACGAGCCATCCATTCGCCCATCGCATACACCGGCAAAGAGCCTCTAGAATGTCAGTGAATCGATGTGCTCCTTGATGAAGTCATAGCTCTCGCTCCTGAAATCGTCCTTCAGATACTCGTTCGTGAACAGTTTATACCACAAGAGTTCATTTCCCTCTGTCCACTTTGGCCACGCGACACCGGCCAACAGCCCAACATTCGGATCCAGGTTATGCACGAAATTGATGTAGTACGCCCGGCCGGTGCGCGTCGGAAAGTACGTGTTGTCCTTGTCAAAGAAGACCGCCGTGTCCGATCCGTGCTGAGTGCCAAAGATGCCAATCAGGTGGTTGTACGAAGCAAACGACGACCAGACCGGCACGTCAGGATGGCTCGCGGCCACGTTCTCCAGCGTCCAGCGCCGGACGAGGGTGAAGACGATGTCGCCCAGGATCGCCGCGAGCCTCTTCTTGCCCGGGTAGGCGATCGGGGGCACGTACTCGCCCGTGCGGAACGGGCTTCCGTCCTCGACGCGCTCGCTGTACGTCTCGACAAACTCCCTGACAAGGCTGTACTCGGCGTTGGGGAAGTACAGCTTGGAGAGGTAGTCGGTGATGTTCTCCGTGTTCCCCATTTCCTGCGTCAGAAACTGGGCAAGGCTGAACAGCGTTCCCTCGTCCTCCTGCGAGCCGAAGATCATGGGCACGGCGTGGAACTTGCCCTCCCGCGCCAGCACGTGCGGACTGGCCGTCAAGACCTTGCCGTCCGGCCTGGGGAGATATGAAAGGGCCAGTGACTCGTACGATATCAAGCCAGGAACCGAATTGGCTGCTTTAGCGAACTCGTCGTTGGTCAGGTTGCGGAGGCAGCCCAGAGAATCATCGCCCTGGCAACCGGCCACCTCCACGACATGCTGATACACCGCATTCGCCTTGGCCGAGTCCACAGGGTCGACGGGCGTCACGGAGCCCGAGTTCATGATGGCGCCGCGGAAGAGGGGCTTGTCGTTGTACGTGGCATCGCCGTCATACAGGACAAGCTGGTCCCAGACGGAAATGGAGCCGGCGGACTGCCCCCAGATGGTCACCTCAGACGAGTTTCCGCCAAAGGCTTCAATGTTATCAGCCACCCACTCGAGCCCCATCCGCTGGTCCAGCAGGCCGGCGTTGGCGCTGCCCTCGCGCAGGATCTCCTCCCCGGGCATGAACCCCCACCCGCCGACGCGGTAGTTGACCGCCGCGAAGATGAAGGGCTTGCCGAGGGCGGCGCCCGTCTGAACGAGCTTGACGGGGTCGTTGACGGCCGCCGACGTCCCGCCGATGAGGAAGCCGCCCCCGAAGATGTAGAAGAGCACCGGCAGGGCGTCGTCCGGCTGCGTGCCCGCGGGGCGGGTCACGGTGATGGTCAGGCAGTCTTCCGACGCGTTCTCCTGCGGCAACACGAAATCGGTGAGTATGGGGCCCTGAGGACACAGCTTGGCCTTGCCCGTGGCGTTGAACGTGCCCAGAGGCGTCGAGAGCTTCTGCGGCGGCCTGAGGCGCAGGTCGCCGATCGGGGGGTCGGCGTAGGGGATGCCGTTGAAGCTTTCGATGCCCTCGGCTGAGTAGCCGACGATGTCGCCCGAGGGGATGGTCACGGTGACCTGGGATAGGGGGGGCAAAAGGGGGGGCGTGGCAGCCCCTGAGAGGGGGATCAGGCCCAGGCCCAAGGCCGCCCAAGTGATGGCGGTTTTCATCTTGGCCTCAACACAGCACGAGGTGAAACTGAAGAATCACTGCGTAGAATATGTATAGCTAGCTGGTTGACCCTGAGCAGCTATAGACTTGACTCCTAGCAACGAAGACGAGGGCCAGCACTTCATCTTATATAGCCGACGATGTAGTAATATCATACACCTCTACACATAAGATGGCCCTTTCTCTTCAGGTCGTCGGATGATGCCTTGGTCAAGGCGGTCAATACTAATATCATCCGACGCCCAGACTCTGTCTCAGCCAGCCACTCTCCTCCCTCTCATGCAAACCACGACTCATCACCGCCTTGTTCTCGTCCAATCCAAATCGACCTCACCAAGCCCATCCCCCCTCCACATCATCTCCCATCTACACTCTAGATACATCAATCACAACACAACGTCCATCCACACAAGAAGCACAACTCGTCAACCCCCCCCCCGTGTTCATCCATAGTACATATCAAAGCAAAAACCCCGGAGATACCCTCCACAGACACATATCCAACCTCAATGCATGTCTCTGTCCCTCATTCGGGCATTTACAAGCTACTTCTTTGAATCCTCCCCCCCAACAACAATTTGACATCCGTCATGTCTCTGCAAGAGACAAAATCTTCTCCGCTCAAGGGATGAGATCTGCGCAGATATTGCGCTGAAAAAGATTGTTGTGAAACACATCTTGTCTGTGCGACGTGATGTCTCGGCAGTTCCCTTTATGAGATAATACTACCTTAGCTACGACGTACGACCTCGACGGAAAGACATTCTGACTGCATTTACGTTCCGTCATATAAAGTCTCGGTGAATTCAGGCTTGGCATATCAGAGGTCTTTCGTGAAGATATTACTCTATGTGTCTTATCACGGCATGTCATAATTATCAAAAAGGGGGGACATGGTGTAGCCGACTTGGAGCTCCTGTCAATCATCCATGTACGCATGGCGTCACATCATTCAAGAACACGGAAGAGCTAAACCAACGAGAGACCAACATCATGAACTCGCAATTAAATAGAAGTAGCTAAGTTTGTCAAAGCAAATGCACACATCGATGCTATATTCTGCTCACTCCTCTCCGAAAACGGAAAAAACAATGACCACAAACACACAGCAGAAAGCGAGAGTCTGCAACCAAGCAACTGAAAAAGGTATTTGTAAGTGGTATTCGCCCTCCCCCTTTTCCCAAAAAAAGACTTCACGGCCTGCCCTTCCAACCAGATCCACAACCTCAAAGAAAAACAGCACCAAGGAAAAGAGCCAGTCCGCTGACTCAGGAGAAACCAAACCGCAACCAGTCAATCAGTCAATCAACCAAACTCCTCTCTTCGCCAAATAGGATTCGTGTGGTCACGGCCACAACGCGCCAGCCCTTTACAAGAAAGAAGCAAAAAGATAGAAAGCTTTTAGTACGCTCAACGAAAGGAAGAAAGCAGACCAGGTATTACACGTGTTTTTTGTAAATGGGACATGCAGAATGGAAAACAAAGAGAATCTGGCCCCGTGCAGGAAGTCGAGCAGGCCGTCCGTCATTAGGTCATCAAGCCAGCGATTCAAGAAGGAAACGGGGTGTGGCAAATAAGCTGGTCGGCTGGAACAGATAAAGGAAATAGGAGAGAGTGACAAGTCTGACAGAAAGAGACACAGATGGTCAATTGATGAGAGATAATGAGAGAGAGATGGTAATAGTAGGTTGATATTGAAGATTAAACAACATCCAGAAAAGCAAAAGAAAAAGATGACGCTCGCAGATGAGTCAAAATGAATCAGGTATGGTACAGATCATGAATCTAAGCGTAGGGTCGTTGAAGGTCATCTCAAGCCATTCGTGGCTGTTGTCGAAGAGGCCGGGACTGTGCTGGTTCGTCGAAACTGCAGGCTGCTAGTCCGGTTCTGTAGGGAGTGATAGCTAGAGGCATGGTTGGAACCATGTTGGACGGATAAGTGTCGTGAGAGGCGGTTTTCGCTGGGTCTCTCGAGCCCATTTTCGCCCCCGTCAGCCGCTGGCCTCTCCAAGAATTTTCTGGTCGTGGGCGTGGTGGATGTAGACGGAACAGTCAGGCGAGAAGGCTGCAAAAATCGTCGCCGGCTGAGGGCTGAAGGAGGCTGCGGCGTGGTGCCTTCGGGCATTGGGGTCGCGGCGTCCGAGACGTTTAGATATTCCCTCGTCGCAGCCCTGGCTCCGCCATTCACTTCGGTGATGGCCCGAGATGGAGCACGGAACCTGGCTCCCTCGTCCTCCTCGCCAACGGTGCCCCGACGGTTACGCACAAGGAAAGAAGTCCGTCGGCCGCCATCGTCGGAATCATCGCCCGCCGCGCGCCGACGTAACAAGGCCGAAGATCGCCGGCCATCCTCTGGCTCCTCAGCCACAGCGCGGCGAGCGCGGGACACGATCAGCGACGCTCTGCGGGATATGGACTCGTTGGGAGTTGTCGGAGTGGAGGTCGTATTCCGAGGACTAGTCAAAATGCTACTCCCGCTCAAGATCATGTTCCTGCGCTCTTCATACTTGGACGTGGCCCTGGGGCTGCTGATGACCTGCGTGGCCTGCTCAGGCACGACGCTCGAGCGGCGAGAAACCGAATAAGTCTTTGTGTTGAGCATCGTCGGGGTCCTCGGGGGTTCCAACTGAGAGCTTGAATTCGGATTCGGACTTTGCTGCGTGGTCACGACCTGCGGGATGCCCGTCGTGGGGCGAGAGGTGCCGCTTTCGCCAAGGGCGATGCAAAGCTCCGTCAAGCTGCGGCAGACACTGTCTGTCCTGCGGCGGAGCTGACGATCTGTAATGCCCCCAGACCCACCTCCGACAACGCTGGCAGAGCCCGATATAGGACCAGGCTGGCCTGGCTCACCCATCATGGATGACAGCGCAAGGGCATCGTTGGCCGCCGTCTCAAGCGCACGATAGACGTCCGGGCTGAGCATCTGTTTGATCTTGCCAAGAGCCGAGTGCAGGTTCGAGTGCGCCTCTCGCTGTGATGAAGTGGTGCTGCTGCCAGCATCTGTCTGGTGCCCGGCTGCCGATTTCCTGGGGGATAGCGACATGGTCGTGACGGTCGTCGTCGCTGTCGGCGGCCTCTCTTCCGAGGCTTTGATCACTGCGGCAGCCGAGGTGGGCGGCAGCTTTCCTGTCAGCTCCAAGCGGTGGATTCTCGATTTCAGCTCGTCCAGCTCGTCCCAGACCGTGGAAGGCGCATTAGTGGATGTGGTCGATTCAGTTCCTTCCGCCAGGTTACCAGCGTCGGCACCATCTTCCTCATCGTGCATCTCGAATGACCGCGTCAGAGGCGAGGGGTTGTAGGCCTTGGTCTGGTTCTGGACAAGCACGGTGGCCTTGTGCGCCGATGAACGCGCTGAGCTGGAAGCTGGGGCGTCAATCACGGATGACTTCCTCCGGCCGTACAGGACGCTGTCCACGGCCTGGTCCGGGAGACCAGTCGATCGGGGCGTCATGGGCGAAGGCCGTAAGCCCGAGCTGGTGGTTCTTGAGGAAGTGTCCTCGGCGGCGCGAGAGGATGTGGTCCTATCCCTGAGCTGGCTGCGATATGCGCTGCTTCGCGCGACCTCGCTTGTCAGTTCGTCTTCGTATCGGACCGAGCGGCTACGCTCTCGATCCTGCTGGTCAGAGAGCCGTCGGTTGATGGAGGAGGGAGGAGACATTGGGTAATAAGAGGAGACATTTTGGGAGAGCGGGCGCCGACTGCTGGTGCGATCAACTCTGAACTGCTGGAGACCGCGTTAGCCCATCAAGTGACCAGAAGGATCGATAAACGTCACAAGAGCTCCAGGAGAGGGTAGGTAAGCCAGAAGGATGATATAGCATGGATCAGAGCCCAACCCAAGCCGAGGAGAGAGGAACAAACAACGTAGATTACGCCTCGGAATCTAGAAGAGAGCAAACCCGGGAGTTGGGTTCCGCTGCTTCATCTGCCCTTTTCTGCTTCTTTATTCGTTTCCCTTGACTTACCGAAGGGGATTTTATGTCGTTGGCATTGTCGGCTGCTGAATGGCGCGCTGCCTCCTCGGATGCAATCTTCATAAAGACATCGCCCGTGTCGTCGCCATTCGTGCTGTGTCTAGACGTCGGAGGACTTCGCTGGTCGAAGAAATCGCCATCCGAGGCGCGGAGTGTGTGGTCGTCGGTCGAGTCGACGTAGCGATCCTCGTCGTAGGAGCGAGAGTGGTGGTTCATTTCGTCGATGGAGCTGTGGCGAGAGCCGGAGGATCGGGAGGATCGGGAGGCCCGAGAGGGAGGGACGCGGGAGGTGGTCGTCGAGGCAGTGCTCTGGCCTGCAGTGGCGGCGCCGTTCACCGACGGCTTATAGGAGACTGTTGGGCGCTGCAACGGCTGGTTCTGATGATCATCTGAAGGGCCCGACGAGGAGGGCTGTTTGGAGGCTGGCGAATCTGGCAAGTTGCGAGTCCGCAGCCTCAGACCGAGCGGCTTGGGGTCGGCGGCAACTCGCGTGGTGGGCGACACTGCGTCTTCGATGGCCGGCTGGCGAGCGCTGAGTGACGTTCGCGGGACGTCGGGCGTCACTCTGCCGCTGAGGGTCGAGGTGCGGGATGCCGGCAGCCGGCGGGTGGTGGTCTGCTTGAGCGACGAGGTGCGCGCGATGCTGGAGAGCCTGACCTGGGCAGCTTCGTCGGCGAGGCCGTCGGGGAAGGACACGGGGCGCCTGACCCTCCGTTCCTGCTCGACGATGGTCTTGACAGACGTCTGGTACGAGGCTCGAGGGCGCAGGCTCGGGCGCGGTGGCGAGGCCGGCTTCTCGGGCGCGGGCAGCGACTGGCGGTTGCGCGCGGCGGCGGACGAGGTGAGGACCTTGCTGAGGGAGTCGGGTCGCGTCCTGGGCTCTCGCCGGTCGAGGTGCGAGTCGATCGAGGCCACAGGGGGCGCGAAGCGTCGGGGAGAGAGCGGCAGCTGGTGCTGGGACTGGGACTGAGGCTGAGGCTGCCTGGACGTCGGCGAGGGAAGCGCAGCGTTCGGGGCGTGCTTGGCGTCGGCAAGGCGAAAGGACGGCAGCTTGGAGCTCTGGCGGTGCGAGTGCAGGTTGGACGAGGGGCTGGTGATGGAGGGAGGCGCTGCACCTGCGAGTGTTTTGCCCGGCAGGCCGGCGGCTGTGGAACGAGCCGCAGCGAAACTAGCAGTCTCCGTCATCTTGCCTGGCGCAGGTACCGGTACTGGGCAGCACAGCGTTGAGTGGTGCTAACGGCGTGTACATGGACCGCTGGGCGTCGCGTCGCTCATCAGCCACAGCGAAGGGGGAGGAAGCAAGGCGATGGGGGGAAAAGCAAATAAAAAGCAAGATTGGGGAAAATTGATGGCCCGTATTCAGTCAGGGCAGGGTCGGCCGCCGGTCGGGGCTTGCAGCGTCGAGTCGAGCAGCGGGCGTGCAGCATCCAAGGTACGATGATGACCGCTGCAGGCAAACCTCGGGTTCAAGGCTTGCAACAACCTGAAGTCTCTCTCGCTGCTGGTGCCTCTTCAGGTGGTCCGGAGCCGTCCGTTGGCATGGAGCAAATTTGGTGTCTGCGACAGGTTGCCAGTCGGTACCCTCTGGCGGTCGAGGCTGGCTGTACTCGCAAGGCAAGGTAATACTGCAAGGTGCGTGCTGGAGATGTGGAAATAGGCGCCCCTTGCTTTCACAGCATGGCCGCCGTGCAGGGGTCCGTCGCAATCGCGAGACAGGCAAAGAGGAGAAAAAAGAGACAAGCGAGCTGAGCAGGCGCCCAAGCCGCGCAGCAGATGTCGCCGTCTCAAGGGGGGATATCTGTAATAGAAGGGCCCGCCAGCTACCCGCTGCAAGCCGAAATCGACCCGTTTGAATCTCTTGAGCAGATTGAAATTGAGGGACCTCACGTCCAAGGAAGCGCACTCAGAGCACAGCCGGCAGCGGGAAAGAATTTGAGGCGTGTGGAAATTGTAGAGAGGTGAAGAAATCACGGTGAGCGATGTCTAGAGGGAGGGGACCGCGAGGGGGGGGGGGTGGTGTTCTTGC